>ML410135.1:58937-70078 GCA_005239525.1 Nicotiana knightiana
TATATATATATATATATATATATAATATGTTTGACAAGCTCACTAATTAGCCTTACCATTATGTTCTAGAGGATTTTTAGTGTTAGGTAACACTTCCAATGTCGAATTAGGTATATACTCATGTAAAATGATCATGTGATAGCTTATGCTTCAACACAACTATAGAAACATTGGCAGAACTATCTCACTTATGATTTGGAGATGGCTGTAATTGTATTTTCTCTGAGGGTCTGGAGACACTATTTGTGCGAGATTTATATAGACTACAAAAGTCAGAAGTACATTTTCCTGCAGAGATATCTAAATCTTCAGCAATGTAGATGGATAAAACCTTTTAAGGACCATGATTGCACTACTTTATATCATTTTGTAAGGTCCATTGTTGTGGGTAAATACAACTAATTAAAAAACAACTAGGGTAGTTCGGCACATATAGCTCCTATAAAGAGATTTTTGGTTAAGAGTAACCACAGACTAAATGATATAGGTGTCAGATTTAGTGTGAAAAATTTCAGAATCATTGTTGGATTGTGTTCAAGTGAGGTCTTAATTAGTAAAGTGCATAAAGTTCACTCAATATAAAGATGAGCGATTGTGGAAATGCCGAGATAAAGTTCTAGGTAGTAAAAGCAAGGATATAACTATTGACAGAAATTGTATACTCGACTAGGTACTAGATATGTGTACTAGATGTGGATGTGTTAAGATGAGTTATTCTTATGATCTCACAACTCTAAATACGTCGTACATTCGGAGCCTAGTAAGATGTACCGTGACCAGAAGAAAATTATATTTGTGGAAAAAGAAAGGAGGAAGATTAACTTAACGTTGTTTCTAACAGTTTAACTAGTTAGCATGTCAACATTTGTGAATCACAGGTGCACTACAACAACTCGAGATTCCAAAGTTAAAATGGAATAGAATCAAAGTGAACTTATGACAAAACTACCTCAAATAATTAGAAGTTATAATTATATGTGGGTAATAAGGTAATTTAAAATTGTCTTACATGGTAGCACACTATTTCCAGTTAAAACTTCTCACACTGAGGATAAATATACTCAAGTATACATGAATGAAAGATTTCCAAACTAGACGGGGTCTATCCATCATTTTTATAAAAGATCACAATTTATTGCACGATTTTGAAAATCTTTCCAAGAAACATTGGTTATACAAGTAGATCTTAGTACTCTATTTTATCAGCAGACAGACGAGCAGTCTAAATGTACCATACAAATCTTGAAGGATATGTTGATAGCTTACATTTTAAATTTGGTGGTAGCTTGTACGCTTATATATCTATAGCTAAATTTGCCTACAATGATAGCTATCAGTCTAGCATTTAGGTGGCACCGTATGGAGCCTTGTATAAGCTTATGATATTGTTCTCCTACCGGATGGTTTTAAGCCTATGATACTAACTTATTAGGGACCTAATTAGTACAAGAAGCTATTGACAAGGCCTAGTGGTCGGATTGCTCACAACTCATAATAGACAAAAGTCTTACGCGGATAAGAGGAGAATAAAGTTAGTGCTCACAACAGGGGACACACTGTTCCTACGAGTCTCCCCTCTGAAAGGTGTGATGTGGTTTGGGAAAAGAGGCAAGTTGAGCCATAGGTTTATAGGACCGTATGAAATACTAGACCGAGTTGGAGTTGTATCTTATCGTTTGGCATTACCTTCTGATTTGTCGTTTACTCATCTAGTGTTTCATATCTCTATGTTATAAGAATATATATCGGACTCCTCACAAGTGCTTGAAGCACCGACTATACCACTAGATAAGAAGCTATCTTATGAGAAGGAGCCGATCAAAAGAAAATATGTTCGTGAAAGTCTTATAGAGAAATCATACAGTTGAAGAAGCTACATAAGAAGTAGAAGATGATATGCGAGTCAAGTACCCTCATTTATTTCAGTTTACAGGTGTGTACATGAGCTAAATTTCAGGGACCGAATTTTATAAGGCTGAGATAATGTAATACCTTATAACTTAAATTGGGACATATTGGTCATTTAGCAAAAATAAAACCGGTAGCCTGCTCGCCTGCAAAACTGGTTCCTACGTTGTACCACAAATAAATGTTGGTTCCCAAAAGAGAACGTCAATACCATCCATTGTACTCAGTGAGTCTCAACGATAGGAGAGGAAACATTAATAAATATACATTACGAGAAAAAATTCTAAAGTCATGGAAACATAAAGCTCCTAAGAAAAATTCTAAAATAATTGCATAATAGAAGTTTATGAATATTCTAAATGAAATTCTTTTCTTTTTCTTTCTTATAAAAAAATACTTCACTTTATACTTTGGGAATTTTAACTATCCTGACTTATTTCTGTCTTAGTCACCGTGTGATCAGCATGGACTCGATCCTAACCTGATCGAACATGTTTAATCCACGAGGTGTCACTCGCTTCATGGTTCTCAGCGCTCATGTATCATACCTTATTTTGGCTAAGTAAGAATGAGACCCTCTGCTCGTGTGCTCTATACTTTGGCACAAGTAGTTTCAGGAAGTCAACGCCTTGGTCAAGACCCTTAGCTTGGACGATGACCCCTTCTCAGAATAGAGGATACCACCAAAAATCTTTTCTTTCTAAAACTTCTTCTTCTGACTTTTCAATTCTAAATATTTTATACATACTTATACCAGTATCCTTAAATGTAAGGCATGTCATAGAAATAAAATAAATATTCAAAAGTATTTCCAAATATTATTGCTTCTTCTTGTATTTTTAACATAAAAATGGCATATATGAATTTCACAAAATCTAAAACTTTAAGCACATATATCATAATAAATCATCTAAACTTTAACTAGAACAAGTCTAAGCTAATAGGCACTCATTCACTCCAATTAAGTACATATTAACTCTTTTAAGAAATTCATCAAATACCTTGTGTAACGACCCGACCGGTCGTTTTGAGCTCTAGTGCGTTGTTCAGTGGTTTGAAGTCTAGAGCAGCTCCATTTCAGGTATTATAAATCGTAGGCATGGTCGTAGTTAAATTTCAGGAAGTTCGGAGTCAAATTGGAAAGAAAATTCTCATTTTAGAAGCCTTAAGTTGGAGAAATTGACCAAGATTAGAATTTTGAGTAAACAACCTCCGAATAAGAATTTGAAGGCTCTTGTAGGTTCGTATGATGATTTCGGACTTGGGCGTATGTCCGGATCGGGCTTCGGATAACCCGGGAGTGTTTCAGCGTATATTGTGGAAGTTAGTATTTTGAAGAAAATTTTCTAAGTTTGGCTTGAAGCGCATTTTAGTGATATTGATTTCTATTTGGGATTTCGAGCTTGGGAATAGCTACGTATGGTGATTCTGGAGTTGGGAGCACGATCGGAAGTGAATTCGGATGTCCGTATGTTATTTTGAAGTCATTTGGCTAAAGATAAGAATTTGAAAGCTTTTGAGAAATCCGACCGGAAGTGGAAATTTTGATATCGGGGTCGGAATGCAATTTCGGAAGTTGGAGCAGGTCCGTAATGTCAAATATGACTTGTGTACAAGATTTGGGGTCAATCGGACGTGATTTGATATGTTTTGGCATCGAATGTGGAAGATTGAAATTTCAAAGTTCATTAAGTTTGAGTTTGGGTGCGATTTGCGATTTTGGTGTTGTTTGATGTGATTTGAGGCCTCGAGCAAGTCCGTGAGATGTTATGGGACTGGGTCGTGTGATTGGACGGGGTCCCGGGGGCCTCGGGTGGATTCCGGGCGGTTAACGGATCAAATTTGAAGTTAGAAGAGGAGTTGGTCTGCTGGTGTCTTGTGTGACCGCACCTGCGAGGATTTGGCCGCAGGTGTGGCTATGGCGCCGCAGGTGCGAAGATTTGCTGGCTTGGCTGGGAGCACAGGTGTGATGGAATTTCCGCACCTGTGAAGGCCTAGATGCGGACTATGGGTCGCAGGTGCGGATCTGGATGGAGGAGAAGGAAGCCTCAGGTGAAGGCTCTTGGGCGCACCTGCGGAAGCGCATGCGTGAAGATCGTATCGCAGGTGCAAAAAATGGACTGGGCAGAATGTTTGAAAACCGAGATTTGTTGTCCATTTCTCTCATATTCTCATGGATGGGGCGATTTTAGGAGAGCTTCAAGAGGGATTTTCATCATGCATTACTAGGTAAGTAATTTCTTCATGCTTTTAAGTTAAATACAAGGTTTATGCATGGAATTAGACATAGAAATTAGTAGGAAATTGGGAAATCATGAAGGAAATCTAGAAATTTGTATTTGGATTTTTATCCACGAATTTGAGCATGGAATTTAGAGTAAATTGTATATTTGAGTTAGTAAGACTATGGGTAGGGTATATCTTCGAGAAATTTCGGAATCAGGGCACGTGGGTCTGAGGGCTTTTTGGTCAATTCATTGAGCGAAGTTGGGAAAGTATATAATTTGAATTTGTTATGAGTATTAGAATGAATTTTTATTGCCTTGCCCGTTATTTGGTACTTTTGGGGCGTTGTACATCCATTGGAGTCGTCGGAAGGGCTTGGAAGCCGGTTATGGGATTTCGGAGCGAGGTAAGTCTCCTTTCTAACTTTGTGAGGGGGAAATTGTCCCCCTACGTGATGTAATTAAGTATGTGCTACTATCTGCGGGGGCTACGTACGCATGAGGTGATGGGAGGCTGTGCGTAGCTACTATTATGCCATGTCCGGGTAGTCTAGGACCCACTAGCATGCCTTACGTGTTGTACATGTGATCCTGCCAATGATATTTGACCGTTAATGCTATTGAATCGGTAATTGATTTCCCAAGAAGACCAGAGTGTACCTTTCATAATTATTTAGAAAGAGAATTGATTCCTCCGTGGATAATTGTATACCTGATAAGGTTATATTATTGAATATTATTAAACATGATAAATGAGTTTCAAAACAAAGATTTAAAAGTTATTTTTTATGTTCCTTTAAGAAGAATTTTACCACTTTCCTGAGTAACTGCTTTCTTGATAAAAATGCGGATTTATTATGTGAATATGTGTACATATGAGCACCTGAGTTGCAGGTATGGTTCGTGAGTAGGCTAGCCTTATTATTTTTTTGTTGATCGCGTCGCATGATCGATTCGTGAGCGGGGAAAAATAGATGCATCTATGGTTCGAGCCGTTCGACCCTTTGACAGTGCACGGTTTATTATTGTTGGTCCGCACCGTTCAACCCTCGGCATTTCTTGCGCATGATAATTGCTGCATATTTCCTGTGATTTATATATGTTTATCGGCCTAAGGAAATTCTTAGTTTCCAGTTAAAAAGAAGAAGAATTGATGAGAAAGAAATGTGAAATAAGTCTGATGTTCTCATCCCTGATTATTATTTAAATTGTCAATTGAAATGACGAAGGTGTTAAAGTGTTAAATATAAGAAGAACTGATATTCTTTATCCCTGATATTTAAATAAATTGCATATGACATTTATGCTTAGTGTCTCACTCGATTACGCTAAATTGACCTTTGCCAAGTATCAAATCGAGCTCTTGTCACTACCTCTTGAGGTTAGGCGGGATACTTACTGAGTACACGCTGTTTTCGTACTCATGCTACACTTGTTGTGCATTTTTATTGCACAAGTACCTTCATAGAGATGTGGCTGGCTTAGAGACTTACGCGAGCTGCATTATCTGGAGGCGATCCTTAGCTGACAGAGTCTCCATCGTATTGTATTCATTTTGTTGTAAATTCCATTGTCCACTTTGTATCTCGGACAAGCTTTGTAATGATTGTATAAATTCTTAGAAATTTCTCATGCACTTGTGACACCGGGTTCTGGGATGTGTATGGGATGTATTTTATAAGAATGAAATATTAAACTGTCGTATTTACTCAACGAATTTTGTTTAGTTATTTCGTAATAAGTTAAAGGTAATGATTTCAAAAATGTTAAAACAAGAATTTATTTCAACTAATTAATGATTGGCTTGCCTGACGATTGTGTCCGGCGCCATCACGACCTTAATAGATTTTGGGTCGTGACACCTTGTATGCGTGCTTTTGTGAGTTAAACCACTTTAGTGAAAGATTATATCAACTCACCTCAAACTCCTCGAGCCTATATATAGGCACCAAACCAATTTATACCCGTTAAACAATTAATTCTACAACAATCAATGCATTTTAAAGTTTCACATCTAAACATGAAATTTACTATTGATATAGAGAAACAAGGGAATTGACTATACAATTCTTATACTGTAGGATAATTGACAATAGGGAATTTTATATACCTGAGTTCAAGAAGTAGTGATTTGTAAAGAACCCTAGAACTTTCTGTGTAATTTAGTGGTTGCCTCTGTTTTGTATAAGGCTTTAAGCCCTTTTGCTGTGCGTAAGTAAACAGAACGTGAGGCGTTCTGTTTTGTAATGCCTTTTGTTTAATCCTTTTCCTTCCACAACCCTTTATGGAATAAGGCCGTCACACTTTCTTTTATTTGTTTTCCCTTTTTTATACTTAACTAGTATTTAATTATACCTATTTTTTTAATAATTAATAATATTAAAATTATTAATATTCCCCTAATTGTATATCCAATTATTTATAAATAGATAAATAACTCAAAATCAATCACAAGGGTTTAAATTCGTAATAGAAGTATCATTTAAGGGAGAAAAAAATTAAATTCTATATCTAGCTAGCGTGTCTTGAAACTTTTATAGATTTTAGGAGTGTTACAACATGAACCTTCTTGGATAAACTAGGTTCTTTGGCAGCAACATGGACTTCATAGTCACAAGCAGTCAAGGTATTTTCTCCCAAATGATCCTTGCTTGTACTAACATCCAATTTCTTGAGGGGTACCTTGAAGTGAGCAAGTACAGTCGTGAGAATGAAACCATAGGGTATGGCATGAGTTTTGTAACGACCCGGACGGTTGTTTTGATTATTTAAGTTCCATTTGGTGGCATAAAGTCTTCTACAACTTCATATTATGTGTCTCAACTTACGTGCGTGGTTGAATTCAGTTATCGTAGGATTCGACGTCGAATTGGAAGAAGGATTCTAGTTTTGGAAGCTTAAGCTGTGATAATTTGACCGGAATTTGACTTTGTGTAAACGGCTCCGGAATGGATTTTTGGATGATCTCAACAGCTTCGTATGGTGATTTTGAACTTAGGAGTGCGTCTGGATTTGGATTTGGAGGTTTGTAGGGTGATATGAGGCATTTCGTCGGAAGTTGGAAAAGTTGAAGTTTGGAGGATGGAGAAGTTTAACCCATAGTTGACTTTGGTGAAATCGGGGTTAGAATGCGATTTTGAGAGTTGGAGAAGTTCCGTTATGTTATTTGGGACTGGTCTGCAAAATTTGACGTTATTCATGGTAGGTTTGATTGGCTTCGGCACGAGTTTGCGAAGTTAGAAAAATGGGAAGTTCATAAGTTCGATTCATGATGCGATTCATAATTTCGTCATTAATTGATGTGATTTGAGACCTCGAGCTGGTCCGTGTTAGGTTATAGAACTTTTTCGTGTGTTTAGACGGGGTCCGAAGGGCCTCGGGTGTGTTTCGAACGAGTTTCAGAGGTTTTTCATAGTCTTAGTCAGGTCTAGTTCTGGTGTCTCGCCCCCGCGACACTTTGGAGCGCAGGTGCGGCTCCTCTTCTACGTGAGCCAGGTCGTTGCTGTGATCCTTGAGGTCTGGGAGCTAGCCCGCATCTTCGGATGCTGGTACACAGATGCGAAGGCCGCTTTTGTGGTTCTTTGATCGCGTCTGTGAAGGAGTCCGCTTATGCGGTCCTTTCATTCGCTTTTGCGCGCCGCAGGTGCGTCTATGTCGTCGGCAGATGCAGACCTGGGCATGATAAGTTAACTTTGCATATGCAAACATTTCTCACAAATGTAGTTGCACAGATGCGCTTAATTGCCCGCAGATGCGGAAATGCTGGGCAGAATCTTATAAGTCGAGGGTTTGGTCATTTCTTCATATTTTGAGTTTAAAAAGCTTCTTTTGGGGTTTTTCGAGAAAATTGATTGGATAATTGTTCCTCACATAGAATTTAATATATTCCATGATTTTATCTTTGTTTTTATCATTTAATTTGTGTTTGAGTTGAGGAAAATGTTGGTTTTTGAAGAAAGTTTTCAAAATGAAAAATCATGATTTGAAGGGCGAAATGGTATCGGAATTTGATAATTTTCATATGGTTGAACTCGTATTGGAATGGGTGTTTGGATTTTGTAAAATTTATCGGGTTCCGAGGTGCGGTCCTGGGGTCGATTTTTTAGATTTTTGTAAAGATTAAAACTTTATGATCCGGAATAGTTTCTTATAAGTTTTATCTGTGCTTTGAAGTTATTTTGGTTGGATTTGAGCCATTCGGAGGATCTTTTCAACCGAGAAGTTCATTTTAAAGCACCGGTTTGTCATCTTTGAGGTAAGTATCTTTCCTAACCTTGTGTGGGGAAACTACCCCTTAGGATTTGAGTCTTCTATGTTGATTATAGTCCGTGTACGCGAGGTGATGAGTGCGTGCTCAGACTTATTTGTGGAAAGTTGGCCTTTTAGGGTTCTTAGATCCTTATTATTCACTATGTATGAAGTTGTTCTTGATACGTTTGAGTTCCTATTTTCTAGTTTCACCTCTACATGCTTTAATTAGAGTTAACTGCTTTAAGATTCACTCTTATTGTATATTTGACTCATATTTGACTTAACTGAAGATTTTAACTCTTCTATCGTCATGCTACTTTTTCATAATTGCTTGTCTTAAATTGAAATTATTATTATCTCATCCTATAATTATTTAGTCTTAATTTGAGTTATGGTTTTCCTCTCCTGCTTGTCCTTAATTGAATTGTTGAATATCCTTCGTAATTGCTCAACCTAAAAAGGAGTTTAGATAACCTATATTTTAGTCGACTTGCCTTTATTTGGAACTATTTGACTCGTGTTAGATTCCTTATTGGTGACTTGAATATTGTGGAAATGTTGCTACATTTTAGCTTTCCCTTGTTAAGTTGTTCTCTTCACGCCATTCTTTACTGTGATTTTTCCTTGTGAATGAGTTTTACCATTTCTTTGTGATTTAAAGTTCTTGAGTTGACTTACTCGTTGTACCTTGTATTATTGTCATTGTTGTTGTTGTACTTAGTGTGGTGATGTACGAGGTTTCTGTTGTGTTGTAACTGTTATCTCTGTTGGTTGCACTGCATACTTACTTTGGGACTACGGAAAGGTAATTCGGGAGATAACCATGTACTGCATATTTGGGACTACGGAGTTGTATTCCGGGAGAAGATCTCCATGTACTGCATATTTACTTTGGGACTACGGAACGGTATTCCAGGAGATCCCCTTGTACTGCATATTTACTTTGGGACTACGGAACGGTATTCTGGGAGATCCCCATGTACTGCATATTTACTTCAGGACTACAGAACAGTATTCTGGGAGATCCCCTGTACTGCATATTTACTTTGGGACTACGGAACGGTATTCCGGGAGATCCCTATGTACTGCACAATTACTTCGGGTCTACGGAATGGTATTCTGGGAGATCCCTTGTACTACATATTTATTTTAGGACTACGGTGTCACGACCCAAAAATCCGTAAGGTCGTGATGGCGCCGGACATAAGGTCAGGCAAGCCAAAACATTTAATTAATTGAAATAACTTTCTAGTTTTAACATTTTTGAAATCATTACCTTTTCTTGCATTTCATAAATCAAATAAATAATTTTTTTTGTAAACATAAATACGACAGCACATCAATTCAATTTAATGAAATAAATCCCAACAAGTCCCCAGAACCCGGTGTCACAAGTACATGAATAATTTCTAAGAATTTACAAATATTACAAGACCTGTCCGGAATACAACTGGACAAGGAAATATAAAATGAAACAGATACAGTACGAAGGTAACCCTGCCAGCTCTGGATCGCCTCCGGATGGTGCAGCTCGCCTAAGTCTCTGAATCCTCCACATTGCTATGAGAGTACATGTGCAATAAAATGCACAGCAAGTACAGCATAAGTAAAAAAATACGTGTACTCAGTAATTCGCCCGCCTAACCTCAGAGAGGTAGTGACGAGAGGGCAAATTAGACTCTTACTAAGGTCCGACAATACAACATATGACAGAATATGATGAAATACAATAGACATGTAAGGCAATAAACAACGAGTACATATCAAGTACAGAAATCCAGGTAATCACTGAGAATAAACAACAATGTACACTTTCCTCTTTCCCAAATACATGTCAAGCCAATACCAAAAGAATAGTACCAAATAATCATGCGCACACAAAAGTAAGACAACTGGCCGGAGTCATAAGATAGTCAGTCTCTCTATGCACTGTCGAAGGATCGATCAGCTCGTCCCAAAAGTGCATCTCTCAACCTCTCCATGCACTGCCGAAGGATCGATCGGCCCATCCTAAAAGTGTGGCTCTCAATCTCTCTATGCACTGCCGAAGGATCGATCGTCCTGTCCCAAAAGTGCATCTCTCAATCTCTCTACGCACTGCCGAAGGATCGATCGGCCCGTCCCAAAAGTGCAGCTCTCAATATAATAATCCTCTCTGTGCACTGCCGAGGGATCGACTGGCCCATCTAAAAAGTGCACCTCTCAATATAATACGGCTAGCATGCTCGAGAATCATACCTGTGACTCAGGTGCTCATAAGAATACATGCAACAGGGTCTTCATTCTCGCGAATCACTCAAGCGACTTGATCACGCTCAACTATGTCTAATAAAAGACTAAGCGGGCGTTACAAATATAATCCGGGTATTATGCTCAGAGTCGATCCCACAGGGAATTTACGTATCAAGCAAGCTGTTAGAATACTCAAGTGTCACTTGATGTTATTTAAATTACTAACACTAAAGATTAAAACTAAAGATTAACTACGCTAAGGTGTAAACAATTGTAATAAAGATCTAAGGTTATGGTTTCCCCCGTCGGTGAATTTACTTCTCGGATACTTTATATAGCTTGATTAGTTGTCTTTATCAATCATGAACACTCTATCTACCATAAATCTCTCTCAAGTAATTATGATAATTTACTAGACGCACTCTCTCAAGTTACGCTAGCTAGATTGCATTACAGTTCACTTTAGATTGCACCCGAGGTATCGTTATCTCTAATCCAACCTCTAAACCCTCGGTTATGACTTTC
>ML410143.1:0-47428 GCA_005239525.1 Nicotiana knightiana
CCCCAGATTATATTTGCAGTGCCCGTTTAGTCTTTCTATAAGACATAGTTGAGCGTGATCACAAGAACGCAGGGGAAAATGGATTAGGAGAAGCCGCTGAAGGGCTAGTGAATCTTGGAAAGCAAGTAGGTGAACCTGGTTCATCTGTTGAGGAAACACTAGCTGATATCTTGAAAAAGATAGGTGACAGTTACAAACCCAAGAAGAAAAGAACTCCTAAAGCAACAACCCCTGGCACAGCAAGAGCCAACAAGAAAAGGAAGGCTGCTCCTTCTGAGACTTCTGAAATTCCTCTCCTAAGAGGAAGAACTACAAGGAGCAAGTTAAAGCAAAGTGAGCAGGAGTTGCAGAGAGCTTTAGAGGAGAGTAAGAAGAAAAAAGTGGAAAAGGGGAAAGAAAAAGTGGTTGAGCCTGTTAAGGTTGTTGAATTGGATGAGATGGACATGGTCCATCAAAGTGAAAAAGTGACAGTTCAGGTAGAGGTTCAGACCCCTAAGCCCAAGAAAACCAAGACTTCTTCAAAGAAGTCTTCATCTGTTTCTAAGTCTGCTGAACCCTCTATCTTGGCTAAACGACCCAGGTCTATAGTGAAAGCCAAGCAAGTGAAACTTAATGAAGAGGAAGAATGGAGTGGTGAAGAGGAGGATGAGTCTGATGATGAAAAGGACAAGCTGGCCAAGTTTGGAAAATGAACAATCTTGAAGGGGAGACCTTTAAAGGACTTGGATGAAGAAGGGATGATCCTGCTTCTTGAGAAACTTGAGGTACAGGGGTGGAAGGACATGGTCCTTCAGCTAGATGGAAGACTGGCAATGAATGAGATTGTGGAATTCATGGCCAATGCAGAGGTACATGATAGCAGAGTCACCAGCTTGGTGAAAGGGGTTCAAATTTCCTTTGATGCTAAGGAGCTGGGTGAAATCCTTGGTATACCCTCTGAAGGTTATGATGACTATATAAGGCAGAAATGGCCAAGTATGGATTCTCTTCCAACTGCCATGGTTATCACTAGAAAGTTCTATGATAATGAAGAAAAAAGTGAGCCCAAGGCAGTTTATAAGAGTGAAATGAAGCCACCTCACAAATTGTTATTTGAATTCGTCAACAAGTGCGTGTTTCCCAGGAAGGAAATGAGGCATATTGCCAACTACATGGACTTAGTCTTGATGGAATGTCTGGATAGTGGGACAGATAAACTAGCTTGGGTTCATCATTCGGATTTTAGATAGGGTTATCAATGGCTCCAAAGTCCATGCCATACCCTATAGCTTCATTCTCACTACTGTTCTAGCTCATTATAAGGTGCCACTGAAGAAGTGGGAAATGGCCACAAGCAAAGACCAATTTGGGATCAATACTCTTCTTGCTTGTGATTATGAGATCCATGCCATTCCCAATGAACCTGGTTCATCTAAAAGGACACCTATTAACAGCAAGGCTAGAGCCCTAGTGTAGGAGAGTGGGGAAAAGGATGCTGAGATAGCAAGGCTGAAGACTCGTTTGGCTGAGGTAGAATCTGAGAGAGATTCTCTCAGAACTGAGCTCAAAAAGGAAAGGGAGAAGAATGAGGGAATTCTTCAAGACATGTTGCACCTTCTCCAAACCAAAAACCAAGCCCCTAGTTCTTCCAAGGCTTAATTGCCTAGCTTGCCTAGAACTTTCAGTGACCCATATTCGGGATGTTTTCTTTTTGTTGCTCATGTTTTAACTGTTTTAGTTTCATTTTGTGGATTGTGGCAGAATCATATTCTCTATCAATAAAGTTTGCTGCTTTTGTTCTTATTCATTGTCTATATTTCTTTGATAGGTTGAATTCTTAGTTGATTATTGATGATTAATCTATGAATACATTTGCAGTTGCCTCAGTGGCCATGAGTGATTTTTAACTATTTGGGATTCACACATCTTTTTGCAACTTTTCGATGATGCCAAAAGGGGAAAAATAGTTGTGCTATGAACAATGATATTTATAACCTAATGACCATGGTTATTCATGATAAGTGCTTAATACTCTAATATGTGTCAATGTTGGATTAAGTTGAAACAGGGCTAAGCTTATGGACGTACAAAGTTTGTCATCATCAAAAAGGGGAAATTTGTTGGACCAAGAAAGAGAATAGTTTTGAAGATTTACAAAGGAACTCAGAAATGAACCAGGTCCATCACTGGTAGACATAGACACATGCAGAGTCAAGGCACATGAGATGCACATGCAGGAGATAAGCGTATTCTGGCAGAATAAGATATCTCCTAATCGAAAAGATTGCAAAAACGATAAGGAAAAGTACACCTTACTCAATAAGAACAGTATCTAAGATAAGAAGGGATTTAGGAGTTGAGATTGACTAGAACTCTTCCACCAAGGAAGAGTAGCATTAGGATTCTAGTTAATTCTTTATCTACTAACCATATATATTGCAGGATGTTCTTATTGTACGGGTACGCACAAAAGCAGAAGTAGCACGTGAATTGAGAGCAAAATATCAAGGCAATTTTGCAAGCAGTTCGTGTCAGATTTGGGTGTGCAAACTTGAAGCTACTTGAACCAGCTAGAAGAACCAGTTCCAACTGTTTGTCTTTTAGTCTAGTTTATTTGTAGTAGGTGGTTTTATCTTGTAACTTTCAGTTTTATCTAGAAGCATCTGTAATAGGTACTTTGTGTTTTCAAGTTAGAGTTAACTTGAAGTTGTCGCAAATAGTTAGAGATTGGTTTGCCACAAGGGATTAGAGGTAATCCTAGGTTTACAAAAGAGTGTTTGTAAATGCAGTTTTTGGCTCACTGATTTAGTAAAGAGTTTTGGGAAAATCCTACTGGGAAGTAGGTCGTGGTTTTTTTACCTTTTGAGCCAGGTATTTTCCACGTAAAAATCTCTGTGTTCTTTAATTTCTGTACTTATTATTCTGCAATAGTAGTAGTAGGAACACATAGAAGAACCAGGTTCTTCTATAATCTGTGCACGCAAAAAATTGGACACCACACAAATCATCCCCCTCTTGTGCGGAATTAAAGTATTAAACATCACTCAACGAGACCAGTCCAGAAATTTACAACTAGAAGGTGCAAATAAACAAACTTAAGCAAATAGCAAGAGATCATGAAATTATGGAAAGATATAACATCATTAACAGGAGAAGATATTGATTAACAGGTAGCAGTTAAGCATGGAAAACACATTTAGAGCATATAGCAATTAAGACAGGGAAAGAGATAATTAAGGAAAATGGGAAAAAAAATAATTCGGCGGCGCATAAGCACTCGTCACCTTGAATATATGCAGCTCATATGAAATTCACATAGCACATCATCCGAGGGTTCCTAATTTCCTCAAGTCAAGGTTAGACACAACACTTACCTTGCTCCAAAGATCACTCAATGCTCAACCACAACTTTTCCTCTAGAATCCGCCTCTAAACCACTCGTATCTAACCACAATTGACTCAATAATATTAAATATTGCTAAAGGAATCAATTACAATGCATAAATTTAGACTTCCCTAACTTTCCCCCCAAAAGTCAAAAATCGACCCCAGGCCCGCTTGGTTAAAACCCAAGGTTGTACCAAAATCCATTTATTCATTCACCCCCGAGCCCGATTATGTAATTAGTTTCAGAATCCGACCTCAAATTGAAGTCTAAATCCCCAATTTGCAAAACCCCCCAATTCTTCCTAAATCCCTAGTTTTCTACCATGGACGAACAAATATTAGGGCTAAGAATTAATGGGTGATGTTAGAAATGGAAGAAAATGAGTTAAAGAGTACAAATCTATGAATTGGTGTTGAGTTTTCTCTTTAAACCTAGGCTGAGATCTAATGGAGAGTTTATGAAAAAAAATGGGAAAATCCCATTTTCTAGTATGTTTTAAGTCACCGGCGTCGGGCCTTCTTTGCGTTCGCGAAGGGCGTGCCGCTATCGCGAAGCAGCGGATCAAATAGCCTACGCGTTCGTGAGATACTCTTTGTGTTCGCAAAGGCTTATGCCCACTAGACTAAGCGTTCGCCAGCCATATGCCGTGTTCGCAAAGAGTATAAGTCAGTTCCCCCTCCCCCAGGTCCCATGCCTATGCGTTCGCGAGAGGCTGGTCGCGTTCGCGAAGGGTAATGCCCCCATTGCTCCACGTTCGCGACCCAGCTTTCGCTTTCGCGAAGAAGAATTTCCACCCAGACCCACTTCACTCTTCGCGTTAGGGAGAGTACCTTCGCGAACGCGAAGAAGGAAACCAGATGACAACAGAAGCTGAGGAATACCAGACTTTTCTAAGTCCAAAACCATCCATAGCCTATCCAAAATTCACCCGAGCCCTCGGGGCACCAAACTAATTATGCACACAAGTATAAAAACCTCATACGAACTCACTCGCGCGATTAAAACACCAAAACAATGCCTAGAACTACGAATCATACACCAAAACAAAGGAAATTTTCATGAAAACTTTAAAACTTCTATTTTCACAACCAGACGTCCGAATCACGTCAAATCAACTCCGTTTCTCACCAAATTTGATAGACAAGTCATAAATATAATAGTGGACCTGTACTGGGCTTTGGAACCAAAATACGGACCCGGTATCAATAATACCAATAAGTCGATTCTTAATAATAATTAAACTTTCAAACTTTCAATTTTTGACAAAAATCAATAACTCGAGCTAGGGACCTCCGAATTTGATTCCGGGCATACGCCCATGTCCCAAATTATGATACGGACCCGCTGGCACCGTTAAAATATGGATCCGGGTCTGTTTACTCAAAACATTGACCAAAGTCAACTCAAATGAATATTTAAGGAAAAATTCTTATTTTTATCAGTTTTTAACATATAAGCCTTCTTGAAAAATACCCGAACTGCGCACGTAAATCGAGGAAGGATAAAATAAGGTATTTAAGGCTTCGGAACATAGAATTAGGTTCGAAAACATAATATGACCTATCAGGTCATCACATTCTTTACCACTAAAACAACCATTCATCCTCGAACGGACATAGAAAGTACCTGTGCTGGTGAAAAGGTGTGGATATCAACTTCGCATGTCCGACTCGGACTCCCATGTAGCTGCCTCAATGGGATGACCTCTCCACTGCACTTGAACTGAAGGATAACTCTTTGACCTCAACTGACGAACCTGCTGGGCTAGAATAGCTATCGGCTCCTCCTCATAAGTCAAATCCTTGTCCAACTGGACAGAGCTGAAATTTAACACATGGGATGGATCACCGTGATACTTTTGGAGCATGGACACATGGAACACCGGATGAACAACTGATAAACTAGGTGGCAATGCGATCTTGTAAGCCACCTCACCCACTCTCTCCAGAATCTCAAAGGGTCCGATGTACCTAGGGATCAACTTGCCCTTCTTTCCGAACCTCATCACACCCTTTATGGGTGAAACCCGGAGTAACACCCTCTCTCCGAACATGAATGCAATATCACGAACTCTACGGTCGGTATAACTCTTCTGCCTGGACTGAGCTATGAGAATTCGATCCTGAATAATATTAACCTTATCCAAGGCATCCTGTACCAAATTTGTACCTAGCAATCGAGCCTCCCTAGGCTCAAACCATCCAACTGGCGATCTGCACCGCCTCCCATACAATGTCTCATAGGAAGCCATCTGGCTCGACTGGTAGCTGTTGTTGTAGGCTAACTCCACAAGCGGCAGGAACTAATCCCACGACCCTCTGAATTCTATATCACATGGGCGGAGCATATCCTCCAACATCTGAATAGTGCGCTCGGACTGTCCGTCTGTTTGAGGATGAAACACTATGCTCAACTCAACCTGCGTGCCCAACTACGTTGTACTGCTCTCCAAAAGTGCGAGGTGAACTGCGTACCTCGAACATAAATGATAGACACGGGCACACCGTGATGACGAACGATCTCGCAGATATAAATATCTGCTAACCGCTCTGAAGAATTGGTAACTGCCACAGGAATGAAATGCGCTGACTTGGTCAACCTGTCCACAATGACCCAAACTGCATCGAAATTTCTCTGAGTCCGTGGGAATCCAACAACGAAATCCATAGTGATACTCTCCCACTTCCACTCAGGAATCTCTATCTTCTGAGGCAAACCACCGGGTCTCTGATGCTCATACATTACTTGCTGACAATTTAGACACCGACCTACATAAGAAAATATATCCTTCTTCATCCTCCTCCACCAATAATGCTTTCGCAACTCCTGATACATTTGGAGGCACCCAGATGAATAGGATACCGAGAACTATGGGCCTTATCAAGAATCAACCCACAAAGTCCATGCACATTAGGCACACAAACACGACCCTGCATCCTCAAAACTCCATCATCTCTAACAGTAACCTTCTTGGCACCACCTTTCCGCACTGTGTCCCTAAGGACAAGCAAATGAGGGTCATCATACTGCAGCTCCCTGATGCGCTCAAACAAGGAAGACTGAGCGACTGTACAAGCTAGAACACGACTGGGCTCCAAAATATCCAACCTCACAAACTGATTGGCCAAAGTATGAACATCTGATTGCAAGCGGTCTCTCACCGACTGGAATGTACGCAAGGCTACCCATACTCGCTGCCTTTCTACTCAAGGCGTCGGCCACCACATTGGCCTTCCCGGGATGATACAAGATGGTGATATCATAGTCTTTCAATAGCTCCAACCACCTCCTCTACCTCAAATTGCGATCCTTTTTCTTGAAAAAATACTGAAGGCTTCGATGATCCATGAAAACCTCACACGACATGCCGTAAAGATAGTGCCTCCAAATCTTCAGCGCTTGAAAAATGGCTGCCAACTATAAGTCATGGACATGGTAATTCTTCTCATGAACCTTCAACTGCCGCGACACAAATGCATTCACCCTGCCATCCTGCATCAATACTGCACCGAGCCCAACATGGGATGGATCACACTATACCGTATAAGATCCTGAACCTGTGGGCAACACCAACACCGATGCTATAGTCAAAGCAGTCTTGAGCTTCTGAAAGCTCACCTCACACTCGTATGACCATCTGAAAGGGGTACCCTTCTGGGTCAATCTGGTCAACGGGGTTTCTATAGATGAAAATCCCTCCACAAACTGATAGTAATAACCTGCCAAACCCAAGAAACTCCTGATCTCCATGGCTGAAGTGAGTCTAGGCCAGTTCTGAACTGCCTCAATCTTCTTAGGTGCCACCTAAATGCCCTCTGCTGATACAACGTGCCCCAAGAAAGCGATGGAATCCAACCAAAACTCGCATTTTGAAACTTGGCATAAAACTTGAAAACTTGGCATAATGCCCGTACCGGGTCCGAAAAGCTGTCTTAGGGACATCGAATGCCCTAATTCTCAACTGATGGTAGACTGAACTCAAATCAATCTTCGAAAACAACTTGGCACATTCTGAAGCTGATTAAATAAGTCATCAATCCTCGACAATGGATACTTGTTCTTGATGGTGACTTTGTTCAACTGCCGATATCTATGAACATCCTCATCGATCCATCCTTCTTCTTCATGAACAACACATGTGCACCCCAGGGCGAGACATTAGGTCTAATGAAGCCCTTATCAAGCAAATCTTTCAACTACTCCTTCAATTCCTTAAACTCTGGCAGGGCCATACGGTATGGCGGAATACAGATGGGCTGAGTGCCCGGAGCCAAATCAATACAGAAGTCAATATCCCTGTCGGGTGGTATCCTCGACAGGTCTACAAGAAACACCCCTAGAAAATCACGAACAACTGGTACTGAATCCATGGAAGGAACCCCTCAGCCAAATAAGCTAGACACCTATTCTCGACCATATGCTGAACCTTCACATAAGAGATAACCCTACTGGTAGAATGGCTAGAAGTCCCTCTCCATTCTAATCAAGGAAACCCCGACAAGGCTAAGGTCACCGTCTTGGCGTGATAATCCAATATAACATGATAAGGTGACATCCAATCCATACCCAAAATGACATCAAAATCAACCATATCGAGAAATAGAAGATCTACGCTAGTCTCAAGACTCCTAATAATAACCACACACGAACGATAAACACGATCTACAACAATAGCATCTCCCACATGTGTGGACACATACGTAGGAGAACTCAAATAATAACGAGGCACAACCAAATATGAAGCAAAATAGGATGACACATAGGAATAAGTAGAACGCAGATCAAATAGAACTGAAGCATCTCTATAGCAAACTGAAATACTACCTGTGATAACAGCGTCATATGACTCAGCATTAGGCCTGGCTGGGAAGGCATAACATCGGGGATGGGCCCCACCACTCTGAACCACGTCCTTGGGACGACCTCTAACTGGCTGACCTCCACCTCTAACGGCCTGACCTCTACTTATGGTTGCCTGACCCCTACCTCTGGCTGCATAACTCTTACCTCTAGCTGGTTGAGCAGGCGATGTAGAAACTGGTGCCGAGACCATGGCACGAGAACCCTGATGCTGTGGCGTGCTGCCCAATAATCTCAGACAGGTCCTCCTGATATGCCCAAAGCCAACACACTTAAAACATTCATCCTGGTGCTGTGATTGCGAAAACTGAGATTGACCCGGACGGGCCAGATAACCACAGTAATAATTTTGAATAGGAGGTGCACTGATATGAGCTGGTCGTGCACTGTAGGCTGGTTGTCCAGAATGAGGCACATAAGGACCATGACTCCCTGAAGCACCGTGGGATGCCTGAAGTGCTGAATGAAACGGCTTGGGAGGATGGCCTCTACCAAAAGTACCCCTGCCTCCAGATGAGACACCACTGAACCCACCGGAGTGACGAGTCCTCTTTTCAGACCCCTGACCTCCCCCCTAAGAAAGAACTATCTCGACTCGCCTGGCGACATTGGCAGCCGCCTGAAATAAAATCTCACTCCCAGTCTCCTTAGCAATATGCAACTTGATAGGCTGAGCAAGTCCCTAAATAAACCTCCTCACCCTATCTCTCTCTCGGTAGGAAGCAGAAGAATAGCATGACGGGCCAAATCCACAAAACATGTCTCATACCGAATAACAGTCATACTTCCTTGCTGGAGACGCTCGAACTAACGACGATACTCCTCTCTCAATGTGATAGGGAGGAACTTCTCTAGGAAGAGCTAAGAGAACTGGTCCCAAGTAAGAGTAGGCGACCCAGCTGGTTTGGTCAACAAATAACCCCTCCACCACTTCTTGGCGAAACCCGTCATCTGAAATGCAGCAAAATCGACCCCATTGGTCTCCACTATACCCATATTTTGCAACTCCTCGTGACAACTGTCAAGATAATCCTGGGGGTCCTGAAGCACTAGGTGGCGATGAACCCCTTCGGGACTTGAGCTGGTCCAACAGGCACAGTCTGGGCAGGAACCTCTTCATCAAACTCCACCTGAGGCTCCATTGCTGGTGCTGGTGCTCGAGCTCTAGGTTGAGCCCTGCCCATACATCGACCCCTAGCGCGACCTCGACCTCGACCTCTGCCCCTCGTAAGAGCTGCCACTGGGGGCTCCGACTGCTGTCCAGTTGGAGACGTAGCACGTGTTATCGCAATCTGCGGAAAGACAAGAATAGAAGAGTTCAATCAGTAATGGTCGAATAAATCGCACGACAGAGAAGTATAGAAGTGAAATTGTTCCTAAAATTCATAGCCTCTAGAAGATAAGTACAGACATCTCCGTACCGATCCTCCAGTATCTACATTGCCTGCTCATGAATTATGAGACCTAGGCAACCTAGTACTCTGATACCAACTTGTCACGACCCAGAATTCCCACCTTGGGGACCGTGATGACGCCTAACATTTCACCTGCTAGGCAAGCCAACGTTAGAGAATCGTTAAGAAATTTTTTATTCAATTTAGTAAATAAAGTCAATTAATCCAAAATGAAATAAAACCGAGTGCGGAATAACATAAATGCACATAATATTACTACAATCCAGATTTGGAATCACAATTCATGAGCTTCTACGATTTTCTACAAACAGAGTCTGAAAGAAATACAATTGTTTTGAATGAAATGAAACAGTAAAAATAATGGAAAACAGAAGGGGCCTTCAAGGTCTGCGGGCGCCAACAAAACTACGTTGAGTATCCACTGAACAAGTTCGAGCTACTACGCCTCTCGATCAGCTAGGACCAATGCCAAAATCTGCACAAGAAGTGCAGAGTATAGTATGAGTACAACCGACCACATGTACTCTGTAAATGCCGAGCCTAACATCAATGAAGTAGTGACGAGGCTAAGGCGTGTCACTCACACTACAACCTGTATGCAGTATATAATAAATACAGAAAAGGAAATACATAACGAAATAAGGTAGTTAATGGAAAATAATAGCTACAACTTCAGGAAATAAGCCAGTGACGTTCAAAATTACTAATCCTTAAAGTTCAAAAGAAAATACCCTAAAACTAACACAACTCAAGGAAATAGAAACACATAGGTTGTTGCGGCACGTAACCCGAGCCCACAGTACGTCACATAATCCTCCCTTATTTTCTCGTAGAAACATTAACAACAATGAATATATATACATATATATATATATATATATACATATACATATATATATATATATATACATATACATATATATATATATATATAATACGCGTATGTGTGCGTGTGTGTGTGTGTGCGCGTGTTGCGGCGCGCAACCTGATCCCACCATATCACAATATCGGTATTATAATTCATCCTTATTTCACCAAAATAATCCACCTTTATTCCACTTGTTGCGGCGTGCAACCTGATCCCACCGTACAGTACAGATTCACCCTTATTACACCATATCAATCCACTCTTATTTCACCAGTTGCAGCGTGTAATCCGATGCCACCATATCAATACCAAGTACTCAATGTGCATAGTAAAATTAGCAATTCAAATAACGGAAAGCCTTTACGATTAATAAATACAAAACTGAACCAAATAGGAAACCATGTACAACATGAGAATCTACATAGAAAATACTACACATCGAGACCGGTCTAGAAATTTACAACTAGAAGGTGCAAGTAAACCAACTTAAATAAATAACAGGAGATCATGAAATTATGGAAAGATCTAACATCATTAACAGGAGAAGACATTGATTAATAGGTAGTAGTTAAGCATGGAAAACACATTTAGAGCATATAACAATTAAGATAGGGAAAGAGATAATTGAGGAAAAGTGGAAAACAGGTAAAACAGATAATTCGCCTGTGCATAAAAACTTGCCACCTCACATATACGCTGCTCAGATGAACTTCACATAGCACATCGTCTGAGAGTTCCTAATTCCCTCAAGTCAAGGTTAGACACAACGATTACCTCGCTCCAAAGATTACTTAATGCTCAACCACATCTTTTCCTCTATAATTTGCCTCCAAACCACTCATATCTAACCACAATTGACTCAATGATATCAAATATTGCTAAAGGAATCAATTACAATGCTTAAATTTAGAATTCCCAAACTTTTCCCCAAAAGGTCAAAAATCGACCCTGGGCCCCCTTGGTCAAAACCCGAGGTTCAGACCAAAATCCATTTATCTATTCATCTCCGAGCCTGATTATGTAATTAATTTCGGAATCCGACCTCAAATTGAGGTCTAAATCCCCAATTTGATAATTCCCCAATTCTTCCTAAATCCCTAGTTTTCTACCATGGAAGAATAAAAATTAGGGCTAGGAATTAATGAGTGATGTTAGAAATGGAAGAAAATGAGTTAAAGAGTACAGACCTATGAATTGGTGTTGAGTTTTCTCTTCCAAATCGTACCTAGGCCGAGCTCTAATGGAGATTTTATGAAAAGAATGGGAAAATCCTGTTTTCTGGTTTGTTTTATGCCACTGGCGTCAGGCCTTCTTCGCGTTCGGGAAGGGACTACCACGATCGTGAAGCAACGACTCAAATAGCTACGTGTTTGCGAGATATCCTTCGCGTTCGCGAAGGCTTATGCCCCCCAGCCTACGCGTTCGCGAGCCATGTGCCGCGTTCGCGAAGAGTATAGGTTATTTCCCCCTCCTCTAGGTCCATGCCTACGCGTTCGCGAGAGGCTGGTCGCGTTCGCGAAGGGTAATGCCCCCATTGCTCCACGTTTGCGATCCAACCTTTGCGTTCGTGACCCAACCCTCGCGTTCGCGAAGAAGAATTTCCACCCAGCCCCAGTTCACTCTTCATGTTCGCGAGAGTGCCTTCGCGAACGCGTAGAAGAAAACCAGATGATAGCTGAAGCTGAGGAAAACCAGATTTTTCTAAGTCCAAAACCATCTGTAGCCTATTCGAAATTTATCCGAGCCCTCGGGATCCAAACAAATTATGCACACAAGCCTAAAAACCTCATACGAACTCGCTCGCGTGATTAAAATACCAAAATAACGCCTAGCACTTCGAATCGGACACCAAATCAAAGAAAATTTTCATGAAAACTTTAAAACTTCTATTTTCACAATGGGACGTCCGAATCACGTCAAATCAACTCCGTTTCTCCCCAAATTTGACAGACAAGTCATAAATATAATAGTGGACCTGTACAGGGCTCCGAAATCAAAATACAGACCCGGTATTAACAAGACCAAACAGTCGATTCTGAAAAATCATTAAACTTTCAAACTTTCAATTTTCGACAAAAATCAATAACTCGAGCTAGGGATCTCCGAATTCGATTCCGGGCATATGCCTAGGTCCCAAATCACCATACGGACCCACCTAGATCGTAAAAAATACGGATCTTGACCGAAGTGAACTCAAATAAATTTTTAAGGTAAAATTCTTAATTTATCAATTTTTAACATATAAGCCTTTCAAAAAAATACCCGGACTGTGCACGCAAATCGAGACAGGTTAAAATGAGGTATTTAAGGATTTGGAACACAGAATTAGGTTCTAAAATAATAGATGACCTATCAGGTCATCACACTTAGAAACATGGGCGGATGCACGTGAAACGAAGCGGTGGCATGCGACACCACTTCGTCGAAAAATTTTACGAGATATATGTAGTAATGTTGTACAGAAATAGTAAGATGAAAAAGATGACACCACTTGACATATATTATTGCCTAGTAAGTTGGATTAGCTCCTCATTAATTTTGCTCTAAGAGGTAAGAGGTTCGAATTTATGGGTTGAATTGAATTCATGACCTCTCAACTTAAGAATCTAATGAAACCAATGGACCAAGACTATTTCTTTTTAGTTAATATGATAATTAATATTATTTAGTTTTCACTCTTTTATAACTATTGACACCGCTTCCAAAAAATCTTGTATATGCCCATTACTAGGTGTTATAAATAGAGAGTCAATCACTATATACATTAGCAGCTTCTCAGAATTTTTCTTTTATTCCGAACTCTTTCATATTCTTTTTCATTTATTTCTTATTAGATACAACTTTTACATAACGAACAGAACATCCAAAGAGCACATCACACGTATATAAAGTTGATTACAATATACTTATATCACATTAAGTTGAGATAATTTGCAGTCACAGGCTTGAACACATGGGATGCAGAAGTCTCAATTAGTTCCACTTGCCATTTCATCAAATGCATATAAACAATCCAATCTCCATTTCCTTTAGGACTTGGCATTGGCATCACATATCCTGATTTTCCCGCCCATGGAAAATGGTACGACCAGAAGACTGGCTCACCCCATCCGAAATTTATCTCTCTGGCTGGAAATTGTTGCCCAGATGATACTACCACGGCTGGCCCATCATCGTCCGTGGCGTATATTTTCGTCACGGCCGACTCAGGACGATGAGCCTCAACCCAATCTATCAATCCAAGAAAATGTTCGCGTGTTACTGCTTTTTCTATAAACTCATGAATTGCATTTGCCACCCAACTCAACGGTTTCTCTTTTAGCTCCTCAATTTTCTTGTTTCCAAATGGGATGGAGAGAACATTACCAAAATACCCTTTTAGTAATTTTTCTTGATTATCATCTCCGTTACTCAATCTTGTCCTACCATCAACAATGATGCCAAACCTGAAATTCTTGGAATTAGATGTTTCTTTAATTCCACATGCAATAGTTTTCCATAGGAAAGCGCTGAATGATTCAAGTTTAGACCTCTGGAATTTCGCACTTTTTTGGTCACGATTGATCAGTGATTGAAGGTGACTGATTTTCTCCCCTGTGACATAGTAAATTCTACTTATGGCTTGATCGTTAGGGTTAAGGGTTTCACGTTTTATGGGTGGTAGGGTTGGTATTGGTACGTACAGGCCATCGATTGAGTTATCGTAGTAACCAGGACGTCGAGGAAAAAGGAACGATCGACGGAAAGATGGGAGCTGAGTGAGTGGTTTGCATTGAGCTAATTCAGACCATGACACAAGAAACAAGTTGGCTGAATATGCATCAGCAACTCGATGATCAAATGTGCAACCCACTACTAGTCCTCCACATTTGAGTTGTGTAACCTGCGGTGAAACATTGGGTAAAACTGCAAGAAACAAAATAAAACAAGAGGAAAGAGGACAAAAGGTAATTAAAATCGCGGCTCGTTTAAAGGTGTCATATCGAGTCGAGGGTCTATCCGAAACAACCCTTTTACTTTCTCAAGGTAGTGGTAAGGACTAAGGACGGCATACACTCTATCCTCCTCAGACTCCAATATAAAATTTCACTTAATTTATTATTATTTTTATTGTTATCGTTTAACAATATCACATAAAATGGGACGGAAGGAGTATTACATATAAGATTAGATATGTAACTGATACATATTTAAAGACTTAAAAATTTTGTATAACAAAAAGTTTAAAAGTTTTCTTTCACTGTCAAGTTACTCAAATCTATTTACCAATGTTTATAGTAAGTTGTATCGGTAGCTTAACAAATAACTAATAAACACAGGGAAATCAAATAAACATATTCAATTGGAGATACGAGTAATTCCTCAATTATTTCTTCTTTTGCGTGTCAACTTTGTATATATGAAAGGACAAAATAAAACGTTCTCACGAAAGAAACAAAGAATGGCTAAAACGACTGCATATAATTTAATTTAGTTTCTATATATATCGAAGTCCTTTTCGTTCTTTCTTAAACTTATGGTTCACTAGCAAAATAAATTTGGATAAAGTAAGGGTAGAATTGAGACATAATCTTTTAGTTTTCCTCCATTCTCATAGGGGTGAGAACGTGTTATTGAGAAATGTCAATTGGCCAAATTTGTGATCATTTTAAGTGTCGCAAATAGAATACATCAAATATCTCTATAGCAGTTTTGTTTGTTCCGAATATTTTTGGATGTTATAGCGAAATACTGTTATAGAGAATATATATTATAACATACCGTGAAAATTGATTCCGAAAAAGCTTGACTTTTATAGTGAAGTGTTGTTATATAACGATGCTCTTATAAAGAGGTCTGACTATATAATATAGTGATAAATCAAAAATTACAGGATATGGCGCCTTTGGATTAATTTAGATTTGCAAACGATATAATTATTCATATATTGTCCAGAGGCGGATATAACATTTTAAGATCATGGGTGCACATATGACTTTGACACAATAATTAATGTTTGTCATAATGTCAGTGACGTAAAAAGATTTAGTGTTTTATGATTATTATTAGCTTTTAAAAAGTTATTCAAAGAGATAGTTAACTATAATCCTGCTAAATTAAATTTATTTTTTGATTAATATTATCAATTATACGTTGTACAAGTATTAATGCCGTTAAAACTAAAACTAGCCAAAGTTTTAGAATAAAAAGAAGCACGAAAATATCAAAAAGTTTTGGAGCATATGGTTACTTCATTGCTTACCAAAAAGAAAAAAGAAACTATATTTCCTTCTAAAAGAAACTGGAGATAGAAGTTCAACAATTTGACTGGATGAAAATATAATTAAGCAATAATTTGATTGGAATAAAAATAATTAAGCAAGTCTCTTTGTAAAACTTAGAATAGTTCTTACACTCACATAAATTATTTTCCTTTGTTATTAAATTTATAATGATTTAAAATAAAAATAAATCTGAATTAATTAGAAGTAATCAATAGCTAATCTCTAAATTTTTAATTTATCGTCTACCACGAAGCCTTGGAGAATAAATTGGGTTGAAATTGGTTGCAATCAAGGAGAGAATCAAAGAACAAAAAAATGATAAAAAAGGTAAAAGAAAAACAGGAAAAATACATGATTATATTAAACATGATCACTTGCACGTAAATTACTACTTTTATTTGTTATTAAAGCTAGATTATTGGATAAAATCAGCTATCTTGTTTCTTTTCTTCTTCTTAGTTTTTCCCCCGGATTTAGATGTTCCTTATTCATCTTCTCACTAGTTAATGATGAATATTTTCATTATTTTGTCTTTGTTAAGTTGAAAGGCAGCCTTGGCGCAAAGGTAAGTGACCAGAAGATCACGGTTCAAGTCGTGGAAGTGATCTCTCGAAGAAATGAAAGATAAGACTGCATATGATAGATCGGAGGTGATTCAAGATTTAAACTTTATAGTAATAATTTGGTTAACAGTCTAATATTTATAGATATTTGGTGATCTTAATATATAAATAGAATTTGAGTAAAAACTACTAGGTAAGCCGTACTCTAGATCCGCCACTATAGTAGACTCAATGATAGTCCGATCTATGCTCGGACCATGTATATATAACAGGAGCTTATTGCATCGGGTTATCTTTTTTTCTTTTTTTTTCTTTTTATGTTTTTGTTAAGTTGGGATATTAAGAGGTCACATGCATGAAAAAAAAGGAGAAATTATGCTATAAGACACAGAACCTGAACAGCTAGTACACCATGCTTCTTCTTTGGAACAAGTTTTCCCTCTATACTTTCATCTGGATTATAAAAGTTGATTTCTTTGAGCTCAACATCAGCAAAAGCTTCTGTAAAATTGACTCCACCATTGTTGCAAAGAAGCTCAGGTTCTCCAGCTAAGTTCTGAACTATCTCACCAGCAAATGCATAGTAAGAAACTAATGTTTCAGCCAAAGAAGCTTTAAGAATTTTGACCATTGAACCAAATTCCAATTTTGTTGTCACTGAAATAGGATTTTGATAGCAAAAGATAACTCCAACATCCAATGGAGGTAAGAGCAAGTCAAGATTGGACTGTGGAAGCCAATGCTCTTGTATTGGCAAAACTGCTGCCACCACTTCAGTTTTGCTCATCTCCACATTGAAATTTCTTTTTCTACACATTTNTTACTTTAGTGTGATAGAAACAAACATATGAGAGCTGTATTTATAAGGGTCAAATATTGGGTGAGATAATCATTAGTTAAAAATAATAGGATTGGTGTTATCCATTTGTACAAGAGTGAGGTGATGGATGGAAACAAACATAGAAGAGCTGTATTTAATTTAGGGTTTAATTTATATATACATTAGTGTAAGCAATTCTTCACACTACCAGATAGCATAAAGGAAATCTACAGGTAACCCTTCTTAAAAAGTATGATTTCAAATCTTGAAAATAAAATAAGTTACCTGCTACAACAACATGTAGATAGTGTAAAAGTTCGTTACACTCACCTTAACCTCTTTATATGAAATTTAACTTCTATGTACATTGATAGTCTAAAAGATCATTTTTACACTATTAGGCCATTAAAAGATAACAACATGTCCATAAAAAGTGTAATTAGTGACTTGAAAATTAAGGTAAGTAACATGCTGTAACACGTTAAATTGAATATATAAATTTTCATTATATTGTCAGTATGTATAAGTTAAAAAATATGTATCTGTAAGGTTTAGATTCTGATAGAATCCGAGATCTAATATCATGAACTCGGATTCATACGCATGCAAATGAGGGATTGAAGGATTAAATCGTATAGTAGAGAGAGAAAGTAGAGAGAAGGAAGAGAAGAGAGCCAAGCTCTGTATTGTGTAAAACTGAAATTGTACAGTGTTTGTTTTAACTAATATAACCACTTTTACGGTGGTTAGTGGAGACTCCCTGTGAAAGTACAAAAATACCCCTGCTTCCTATTATTCTTTATTATACATTGAACTACCCTTCTCATAATACTCCCCCTCAAGCTGGTGGGTGAAAGACATCAAACACACCAAGCTTGGATAAGAGAAGGTGGTGTTGACCAGTAGATAATCCTTTGGTGAGGAGGTCAGCAAGCTGCTGAGCAGAGGAAGCATGCTGAGGAGGTATGAGCCCAGACTTGATTTTTTCACGTACAAAATGACAATCTAGCTCAATATGTTTGGTGCGTTCATGGAAGATAGGATTGTTAGCAATTTGACTTGCTGCCTTATTATCACAGAACAAGGACACAGGTTGAGAAATGGTAAGTCCCAACTCTTGCAGTAGACCAGTGATCCAAGTTATTTCAGCTACTGCTGCTGCCATGCTCCTGTATTTAGCTTCTTCAGAGCTCCTGCTAACTGTATGTTGTTTCTTGGACTTCCAGGAAAATGAGTCATTCACCTAATTTGATAACATATCCGGTGACTGACCTTCTTGTGTTAGGGCAAGATGCCCAATCTGAATCACAATAGGCAGTTTTTTGTGATAGGATCAACATGCAACAACAAACCCAATCCAGGACACCCTTTGAGATATCTAACCACTCTAAAAGCTTCCTCCAAATGTGATTGTTTAGGTCTTTGCATGAAATGGCTCAAGCTCTGAACTGCAAAGCTAATATCTAGCTGAATGATAGTAAGATAAAGGAGTTTTCTAATCGATTGTTGATAGGCAGTGGCATCCTCAAGTTTTGGATCATTTGTATCTCCCACATGAGTATCATACTCAACAATGGTCAACTTTTGATTGAGCTCTAAAGGTGTTCTAGCAGGTTTACAACCACTTAATACTGCTTGAGAAATAAGTTCTAAAGCATACTTCCTTTGATTAAGCAATGTTCCCTTCTTTGACCTCATCACCTCATTTCCAAGAAAGTATCTTAACTGTCGCAGATCCTTTACTTTGAATTGATTATGTAAGGTCATTTTTGCATCTTTTATCAATGTGGAATGACTACCAGTAATGAGTAAATCATCCACACATATGAGAATCACCACCAATCCATCTCCTTGTCTCTTGGTAAATAAGGAATGATCAAATCTACTCTGTTTGTATCCACTCTCCATTTAGGCTTCTGTAAGCTTAATGTTGTATTGTCTAGAGGCTTGTTTAAGACCATATAAAGATTTGAGAAGTCTGTATACCTTGGTCTCCCCCTATTTGGTGAACTCTTGAGGCATACTCATGTAGACTTCTTCATCTAAATCTCCTTGTAGGAAAGCATTGTTAACATCCATTTGGTATAGAGGCCACCCTTTGCAAGTGGCTATACTGATCGCAAGCCTCACTGTCACCATTTTTCTAATAGGTGAGAATGTGTCATGATAGTCAAGTCCTTCCTTTTGGTTGTATCCTTTTGCAACCAAACGAGCCTTGAACTTTTCCACCTCTCCATTTTCTTTGTACTTGACTTTGTAGACCCATTTAGAACCAATAGCTTGCTTTCCGTTAGGCAATTCAGTCTTCCCAAGTCTTGTTATCCTCCAGTTCTTGTATTTCCTTATTCATGGCTTCAATCCATCTATCATCTTGAACTGCCTCCTTAAAGGAGTTTGGTTCAATGCATACAAAAAAGGCCCTCAAATAGAATTGATATCTTGTTGACAAATTTCCATAGTATAGGCCTTTGGATAATGGATAGAGACACTGATTAACAGTGTTCTTGGCTGTCACATAATCTTTCAACCAAATGGGAGGCTTGGACACTCTCCCTCCTTTTCTAGCTTCATGAGATGTTTCCTAAACTGGTGGTTGTTGAGTGGATGATTCTGATGGTTGCGTAGGAATTGATGTTTCATCCAAAGTGGCTTGTGAAGCATCTTTATCTATTGTAAATGTCTCTCCTGGAACTGGAGCAATATGATCATCATGAGTTTCTATCACATGTTCTTGAGTGCCATTCTCATCAAGACTGCTTGTTGGTTCTTGTTCAATGCTTGGTTGGGTTGATTGAACCATCAACTCTGGATGCTTTGGGAATAAATCAGCAGAATCTATTTCAGAGTTTTTGAATAGAAATATATCTTCCCTGAAATCAACATCCCTGTTGACCATAAAGACCTTTCTTTCTGGATCATAAAGCCTATATCCCTTTTGAGTTGTTGAATACCCTACCAGCACACACTTACTTGACCTTGGACTGAACTTATCTCCTCTTGGAAGGTTGCTAGCATAGCATAGACAACCAAACACCTTAAGGTGATTTATATCAGGTGGTTTGTTGTATAAAAGCTCATGTAGTGATCTTCCTCTTGAAACAGATTTGTTAATTAAGTACACAACAGTCTTCACACACTCTCCCCAAAACCTATTATGAATTGAACTTTTGAACTTCAGAGCTCTAGCTACTTCTAGAATGTGTCTATGCTTCCTCTCCACCATCCCATTCTGTTGAGGTTTATGCACAACTACTCTGATGAACAATTCCTAATGAAGAAAATAATTCATTGCAATTAGAGTTGATGAATTCAGTGCCATTGTCAGATCTCAATGTCTTAACAGTCACTCTAAAATGATTTTTTACCATTGAAAAGAAACTCTTCAATACAACTATTACTTTACTATTTGACTGCAACAAACATATCCAAGTAAATCTACTGTAATCATCTACCACAGTAACAAAGTAGTGCTTCCTGTCATGAGTAGGTATTCTATGAGATCCCATACATCTACATGAACAAGCTGGAAAATGCTAATAGTGTTACTATTACTGGATGGAAATTTTAGCCTGCTTTGCTTAGCCAAGGGACATATGTCACATCTATGCTTCACTCGGCAATCCACTGAGTTTCTTAACTGTTGAATACGATTCATGCATTTATTGAAGGATGTCCTAGTCTTATGTGCCAAAGAACTGAATTGTTTGCATCACTGGTAACCATTGTTGCTGTAGGCATTGATCTTCTCTACAAAAGATACAATCCACATGATTCCTTACCAATCCCTATCACCTTCCCATTGTAAAGACCCTGTAACACACGGAAGTCAGGGAAGAACATTGCAATACAACATAATTCCTTGGTCAATTTTGAAACTGACAACAAGTTGAACTTAAAGTCAGGAACATGTAAAACATCCTTCAATACTTGGTTGTCCAGTATAGAGACACTTCCTGTAAAAGTTATTTTGCACTTATTCCCTGTTGGTACTTGCACTCCATTATCATTTGTATTACAATCCTTAACATCATGCATAATCTTCTTATGAAAGGTAATATGATGTGAAGCTCCTGAATCTAATATCCATTCACAATCAAAAGCATTTGACAATAATGCACTTATACCTGCCATAAGTGAGTGACAGTCACCTGTGTCTTGCTTGTTCAGAAGGTTCAATAGCTACTTGTATTGATCCTATGTAAAGAAATTGCCTTGTGTGGACTGTGTGCTTGATGCATTCCCTTTCTCTGCTGCATTCCCTTTCTCTGTTGTAGCAGCATTAGCATAAGGCTTGACTCCTTGAATTGGTGCTTTCTTCTTACTCTTGAAATCCGGAGGATATCCTATAATTTTGTAACAATTCTCCTTCAAGTGTCCTTTATACCCACAAAACTCACAAATCAATCCTTGCCTTTTTGTCTTAAGTCCCTGATTGAATGTCTGATTCTTTCCAGCTAGCATGGTTAAAACATCATTGTTAGACTCCCCTACTCCAAGAGTTCTTTGTCTTTCTTCTTGTATGACCAAGGCATAAGCCTAATTAACTGTCAAAACAGGTGTTTTGAGTAACACCTGACTTCTCACATGACTATAGCTTTCATTTCGACCAACTAAAAACTATAAGAGTCTTAGGTTTCTGAATTGTTCAATGAAAGGTCTCGTCTCCTCACCATCACACCCAGGTCCTGCCACTAACAAGTCCATTTCATCCCATAGATCTTTCATTTTTGAGTAATAAACAGTGACAGAATCAGTTCCCTGAGTTATTGACCCTATCATATTCCACAATCGATAAGTTTGAGTCAGATTTGATTTATCAAATCGTTCCTTAAACTCGCTCCAAACTTTTGATGCGTTGATGTATAAATGATACTAGGTTGCAATTCCACCGCCACTGTTTTCCCAATCCATGACAACACTACATCATTGCATCTCTCCCATTGATTTTCCATTTCACCTTTTACACAATGAGCCTTTTACACAGGTTCCTTCTATGAAACCTAATTTGTTTTTCACCAACAGTGCTGTTCGCATAGCTCGACTTCCACAGGCCATAATTTTTTGGACCTGTGAGTTTTATGTCGATTAACGCTACGCCAGGCGTGTACGATTTTCTCAAGTACAAAGGATGATTGTGATCAATTCGAGAAACTTCAATCTTCGATTCTGCCATGGGAGAAGCTTTAACAATGGCTTCCTACTTAAATTTTGAAGAATTTTATCCTAAATCTAGATCGATTGTCTGATACCATGATAGAATCCAAGATCTAACATCATTAAAACGAATTCATACGCATGCAAATGATGGGATTGAATGATTAGATTGTATAGTAGAGAGAGAAAGTAGAGAGAAGGAAGAGAAGAGAGAAAAGCTCTATATTGTGTAAAACTAAAAATTGTACAGTGTTTGTTTTAACTAATATAACCACCTTTACGGTGGTTAGTGGAGACTCCCTATGAAAGTACAAAAATACCTCTGCTTCCTATTATTCTTTACTATACATTGAACTACCCTTCTCGTACTCCCCCCCAAGCTGGTGGGTGAAAGACATCAAACACACCAAGCTTGGATAAGAGAAGGTGGTGTTGAGAAGTAGATAATCCTTTGGTTTGAAGGTCAGCAAGCTGCTGAGCATCGGAAACATGTTGAGGAAGTATGAGCCCAGACTTGATTTTTTCACGTACAAAATGGTAATCTAGCTCAATATGTTTGGTGCGTTCATGGAAGATAGGATTGTTAGAAATTTGAATTGCTGCCTTATTATTATAGAACAAGGACACAGGTTGAGAAATGGTAAGTCCCAACTCTTGCAATAAACCAGTGATCCAAGTTATTTCAGCTACTGTTGCTGCCATGCTCCTGTATTCAGCTTCCACAGAGCTCCTGCTAACTGTATGTTGTTTCTTGGAGTTCTAGGAAAATGAGCCCTTCACCTAATTTGATAACATATCCAGTGACTGACCTCCTTGTGTTAGGGAAAGATGCCCAATCTGAATTACAATAGGCAGTTAGATTTGTGATAGGATCAGCAGGCAACAACACACCCAATCCAGGACACCTTTTGAGATATCTAACCACTCTAAAAGCTGCCTCCAAATGTGATTGTTTAGGTCTTTGCATGAACTGGCTCAAGCTCTGTACTGCAAAGCTAATATCTGGCCGAGTGATAGTAAGATAAAGGAGCTTTCCAATCAATTGTTGATAGGCAGTGGCATCCTCAAGTTTTGGATCATTTGTATCTCCCACATGAGTATCATACTCAACAGTGGTCAACTTTTGATTGAGCTCTAAAGGTGTTCTAGCAGGTTTACAACCACTTAATCCTACTTGAGAAATAAGTTCCAAAGCATATTTTCTTTAATTAAAAAATGTTCCCTTCTTTGACCTCATCACCTCAATTCCAAGAAAGTATCTTAACTGTCCCAGATCCTTTACTTTTAATCGATTGTGTAAGGTCATTTTTGCATCTTCTATGAATGTGGAATGACTACCAGTAATGAGTAAGTCATCCACATATATGAGAATCACCACCAATCCATCTTCTTGTATCTTGGTAAATAAGGAATGATCAAATTCACTTTGTTTGTATCCACTCTCCATTAAGGCTTCTGTAAGCTTAATGTTCCATTATCTAGAGGCTTGTTTAAGACCATATAAAGATTTGAGAAGTCTGCATACCTTAGTCTCCCCATGTTTGGTGAACCCTTGAGGCATACTCATGTAGACTTCTTCATCTAAATCTCCTTGTAAGAAAGTATTGTTAACATCCATTTGGTATAGAGGCACCCTTTGGAAGTGGCTATACTGATAGTTGTACCCTTGTTATTTTTTCTTCTGTTGTGAGGCATGTCTGGCCGTTTGCGGATCAACTCTATCGGTTTTCATTTCTTTTGTTTCATAGGTTAAAACTCTCTGCTCATGCCTCGAGGATTAGATATCTTGGCTAAACCTCATAAAATCCGATTTTAGTGTCGCTTGTCCAATTGAGTGTAAATTTACTCTGTATAACACTCTCTCACTAAGTGGCATTTCTCTTTTCGATAGAAAAACTATCTTCCAACCCATAAGTATAATAGCCTGTTTGGCCAAGCTTCTCACCATGCCAAAAGTGTGTGTTTTTTTTAATTTTAAAAAAAAGTATTTTTTTCCTCAATTTGAGGTGTTTGGCTAAGCTTATTTTGGGAAAAAAGTGCTTTTGGCTTGTAACATAAGCAGTTTTGAAGAAGCAAGCAAAAATAGCTTCTCTCCATAAGTAGAAGCAGAAGCAGTTTTGACTTTTCTTCCTTCCAAAAATACCCTTTGCAAAATATTATATATACCAAAATAACCTTATATAGTCAAACTATTAAGTAATATAAAATGACTTTTGAGATGAACTTTCATATTTATTGAATGATTTTTTGATATATTTAAATTATCTTGAAAGAATAAAGTACTTTTCAATTTTATTTTTATATTTTACTTAAATAAAATTAAAAACCTAATTATTATCTTTAATAATAAATATTTACTACTTATATAATATTAACTATTAAGCAAATTTCTTCATGTCCTTATTTGAAATTTGACACTTAAAAGCACTTTTTGAAAAGCCTGGCCAAACACAAATTATTGTTCAAAAAAGCTTTTCAAATTGATTAGCCAAACACAAACTGCTTTTCTCCAAAAGTACTTTTTCGAAAAACACTTATCAAAACAAGTTGATTTTTCCAACTTGGCCAAACAGGCTATAAGGTAGTTTCTTTAGTTTCCCTTTCTCTTTCACACTTAAGAGAAATGATCGTTTTGAGTCACAAAAAACCCCAGTTTTCTCATCAAAACCTACCTTCTACCCCATGTCAACTGATATTCATGATGAGCCTTTCAAGTTCCAGCCATACCCAAGATTTTCCTCCTCTCCAACCTTTTGAAAAAGAAGGTATCAGCCATGCTCCAAAAATCCCCAAGAAAAACATAATATTACCTTCTGGAGAAAAACCCCCAACAAGTGACATCGATGCGACAATGAACTGGCAATCAGAAAATTTCATCTGCCAAAACAAAGTGCTCAATAATATTGGCACCACCATAAAAAATGTGGCCCATACACAAAACAAGTTAATGAGCAAAGTAGAAACAATTGAGAAAATGGTGGAGCAGACATCGTCTCAGCATGCAGGACTAATCAAAGCCTTGATGGTGACCAAAAATTTGGTGGAACGAGAAAAGTATATCATCCTGTCAGAACTAACTTCACGGTTCTCAGGAATCCTTAGGGATTGGTGGAATTAAAATTCAGGATGGCCTGTGCAGTGTTGACAAAATTAAATACACACGATAATTATGAAGTTAAATGTTGGGTGTACGAACAAAGTCTTACATTGATAGCTGAATAAATTGGGAGCCTAACATATAAGGTGTAGGGATTTCTTAATGGTGTGAGGCAAGAGGAGGATCTAGGATTTTCGCAAGATGGGTGCACTATTAAGAAGTAGTGGATCCAGAATATAAATTTTACGTGTTCAACCTTTAGTTCTTACGATTCCGTACCCATTGCACTTTTGCAATTATAAATTCAATTTTTTTTAAATAGTAATTTTCTTATATCTATATATATTTTTCATGTTGAAAATATTGAGATCAGTTGAACCAATTGACTATATGGTACATCATACACTGCTACTAGTTTTAATATAGACATTTTATTTAATCATATAAGATTTTACAGCGATAAAAGAAGAATAGGAATTTCAATGTGTGAAAATTTTGAAAGAATAAACCAAACAAAAAAATAAGAAATAAAAAGAAAAAGGACTTAATTAATACGCAAAAGATAACATCAGACACGGGCATCTACTTTTAGAAAAAACTTTAGAAAAAAAGGACAAAACAACAAGATTGACATAAGATCTCAACTCACAACCTCACCAAGCGAGATGCACTCAATAACCATCACATCATATAATACTTTGAGCATGAGTGCACACATATATATTTAAATATGTTTCAAAAAATATAATATTATTATACATAATTTAGAACGGAGAGCATGGGTTCACGTGCCCCGTGGAACTCCCTAATTACGCCCCTGTGTGAGGCCTTTTAGGGAAAACCATACGGGACCCAAATCAAGCTGGTTGAGCCCAACAGTTAAAGGAAATGAACTCGAAGTTGTTAGAAAGTTACATTACCTTTAGAGTGTGATTGATTGGAACTACTACTTGAAAGTTGAGATATATGTATTTAGTTTTGTAATAAGGTTTCTTCTATTGGTGATTGCTTTGGTAAAGTTTGTACAACTAAAGGCTTAGTGTATCTATGTGGTTTTAGACAACCATTTTGTCCTTGTCAACGTAATAATTGTGGAAAGGCTTGAGATAATAAAATTTATGATCAGTCAATGTTGGAGCAAAATGCACGCAGCAGGAAAATAGGCAGTTTGATGGCAACCTACCAGCTGAATGAATATAGTCTTCATAATTTCATTTAAAAGAGGGAAATGTTGCGTTCTTCTGATTCTGAAGTCTCACCAACTAACAATTCCAAGCTTTTATATATATCCACACACATTCCATGCATTTTCTTGACAATTTTTCAGAAAAACTCGCAGCTGCTATTCTTTGGGTGCACACTGAGTAACCTGCTCACTATGCAATAGCTTGCAAATTACACAGAAATGTAAGCTGCACTAGCCAAACCCGGTGCGACGAGTTCTGACTGAGGAGCCTACTGGTGAGAGGAATCCAGGCGATGAGACTTGAAACGCCTAAATTTTGCCGGACCATCAAAAAGCAATCATAGGAACAATAGTTATCGTCTCTCCATCACTGTTCCTAGTTTATTGACCTTTTAGGGCCGTAAAACTATAATTTCGCCCGATTCCCAGATTTTTGTGTGCTATAGCCCACGCCATCAGCATGGATCCGGGCGACAGGACCCGAACCGCCTAAAATTTTGTCGGACCATCAAAAATAACCTAAGGGACAATAGTCATCACCTCGCCATGGTCATTCCTCGTTTTTGGTGTTTTAGGGCCATAAAATTAGAATTTCGTCCGATTCGCAGATTTTCGAGTGCTATAGCCACGCCATCTGCATGCATCAGAGTGACCGGGCCCGAACCGCCAACAATTTTGTCGGACCATAAAAAATGACCTAAGGAACAATTGTCATCGCTTCTCTATGACTGTTCCTCTTTTTTGGCATTTTAGGGCCTTAAAATTGAAATACCGCCCGATTCCCAGATTTCTGTGTGTTATAACCCGCGACTTCTGCATGGCCCGGGCTGCTAGATCCAATTCGTCTAAAATCTTACCGGATCATCAAAAACGACCAAAAGAACAATAGTCACCTCATCGCCATGACCGTTCCTCTTTGTTTGGTATTTTAAAGCTATAAAACTGGAATTCCGCCTGATTCCTAGATTTTCGTGTGATATAGCCCTCACCTTCTGCATGGGCCCGGGCCGCCACACTCGGAGCACCTAATATTTTCTGTACCAATAAAATGACATAAGGAACTATAGTCACCGCCACGCCATGACCGTTCCTCATTTTTTGGTGTTTTAGGGCCACAAAATTAGAATTCTGCCTAATTCCCAGATTTTTGTGTGTTATAGTCCACGCCTTCTGCTTGGGCGCGGGCCGCTAGACCTGGATCACATAAAATTTTGTAGGACCATAAAAAACGACTTAAGAAACAATAGTTATCACCTCGCACCTTCAGCATGGACCCAGACCGACGAACCCGGATCGACTTAAATTTTTTCAGACAGTTAAAAATGACCTAAGGAACAATACTCATAAACTTTCCATGATTGTTCCTATATTTTTGGCATTTTAGGGCAATAAAACTAGATATTCGCCCGTTTTCCAGATTTTTGTGTGAAATAGTCGACGCCTTCAGCATGGGCCCGGGCCGCTGGACCAAAATTTATCGGGTCATTAAAAATGACCAACGGAACAATATTCACTGCCTCACCATGACTGTTCCCCATTTTCTAACATATTAGGGCTATAAAATTAGAATTTCACCCGATTCCTAGATTTTCGTATGCTATAGCCCACGCCTTATGCATTGGTCCCTCCTGCCGGACTCGGATCACCCAAAAAAATTTCGGACCATAAAAATTGACCTAAGGAACAATAGTCACCACCTCACCATGATGGTTCCTTATTTTTTGGCGTTTTAGGAACATAAACCTAGAATTCTGCTAGATTCCCATATTTTCGTGTGCTATAGCTCATGCCTTATGTATGGGCCCGGGATGCCGGATCTGGATCTCCTAAAATTTTGTTAGACCATCAAAAATGACCTAAAGAGCAATAGTCACCGCCTCTCCATGACAGTTCCTTCTTTTTTGGCGCTCTAGGGCCATAAAACCTGAATTCCAAATTTATGGCACGCCAAAAAATGAGGAACGGTCATAGCGATGCATTGACTATAGTTCTTTAGGTCATTTTTTATGATCCGGTAAAATTCTAGACGATACGGATCCTGCGGCCCGGGCCCATGCAAAAGGCCTGTGCTATAGCACACAAAATTTTAGAATCGGGCAAAATTTCAGTTTTATGGTCCTAAAATGCCAAATAATAAGGAACAGTCATCATGAGTTAGTGATTATTTTACCTTTGGTTGGTTTTGATTGTCCGAAAATTTTTAGGTGATCCGGGTCTGGTAGCTCGTACCCATGCATATGGCGTGGGCACACAAAAATGTGAGAATCGAGCAGAATTCTATTTTTATGGTACGAAAATGCCAAAAAAATGAGGAACGGTCATGGAGAGGCTATAACTATTGTTCCTTCGGTCATTTTTTATGGTCCGACAAAATATTAGGCGATTTGGGTCTTGCGGCATGAGCCCAAGGAAAAGGCTTGCGCTATAGCACATGAAATTTTTGAATTGGGCGAAATTCCAATTTTAGTGCCCTAAAACACCAAACAAATTGAGGAACGGTCATGGAGAGGCGGTGGCTATTGTTCCTTAGGTCATTTTTACGGTCTGACAAAATTTATAAGCAATCCGGATCCGGAGGCCGGGGCCTATAGATGGCGTGGGCTATAACAAACCAAAATATGAGAATCTAGCAGAATTCCAGTTTTATGCCCTAAAATGCCAAAAAATATGGAACGGTCATGGCGAGGCGGTGACTATTGTTCCTTTGATTGTTTTGATGGCCCGAAATTTTTTTAGGCGATTTAGTTTTGATGGCCCGGGTCTATACATAATGCATGGGCTATAGAACACCAAAATCCGAGTATTAAGAAAAAATCCGATTTTATGGCCCTAAAAGGCCTAAAAGTGAGGAAAAGTCATGGCGAGGCTATGGATGTTTTTTATTATGTCGTTTTTGATGGTCCGACAAAATTTTAGGCGGCACGGGCCCATGCAGAAGGCGTAGGCTATAACACCCGAAAATCTGGGAATCGGGCAAAATTCTAGTTTTAAAGCCCTAAAACGCCAAAATGTGAGGTACGATCATGGTTAGGCGGTGACTATTGTTTCTTAGGTCGGTTTTGATGGTATGGAAATTTTTTTGATGATCGGGGTCCTTTGGCCCGTGCCCATGCAGAAGGCATGGGAATAACACATAAAAATCTAGGAATCAGGCGGAATTTCAATTTTATGACTCTAAAACGTCAAAAAACGAGGAAAAATCATGGCGCAACGGTGACTATTGTTCCTTATGTCGTTTTTTATAGTACGTTAAAATTTTAGGCGATCTGATTCTGGTCTTGGGACCATACAGATGACGTGGGTTATAGCACATGAAAATCTGAGAATTGATCAAAATTCTAGTTTGATGTTCCTAAAACGCCAATAAACGAGGAACGGTCCTAGCAAGGCTGTGACTATTGTTCCTTAGATCGTTTTTGACGGTCCAAAAAAATTTTAGGTGATCCAGGTCCGGTGGCCCGAGCCCATGCAGAAGGCGTGAGCTATAACACACGAAAATATGGGAATCTTGTGGAATTATATTTTTATGGCTTTAAAATTCCAAAACACGAGGAAAAAACATGCCTAGGCGGTGAATATTATTCCTTAAGTCGTTTTTGATGGTCCGAACATTTTTTAGGCGATCTGGGTTCTATAGCACATGAAAATATGGGAATCGAGCGGAATTCCACTTTTATGGCACTAAAACGCCAAAAAATGAGGAACGATCATGGCGAGGCTGTGACTATTGTTCCTTAGGTTATTTTTTATTGTATGGAAAAATTTTAGGTGATCCGTGTTTGCCGAAACGGGCCTATGCAAAAGACATGGGTAATAGCACACGCAAATTTGTGAATGAGGCAAAAATCAAATTTTATTGCCCTAAAACATGAAAAAATAAGGAACAATCATGGCGAGGGGTTGACTATTGTTCCTTAGGTCATTTTTCTAAGTCTGCTAAAATTTTAAGCGATGCGGGTCCGGTGGCCTGGACCGATACAGAAGGCGTGAGCTATAACACACAAAAATCTGGTAATCAGACATAATTCCAGTTTATGGCCCTAAAACGCCAAAAATGTGGAACGGTCATGGCTAGGCGGTGACTATTGCTCCTTAGATCATTTTTGATGGTCTGGAAATATTTTAAGCTATTCGGTTCCGGTGGCTCGGGCCCATACAGAAGGCGTGGGCTATAACACACGAAAATTTAGGAATTGGGCGAAATTTAGGTTTTATTGCCTTGAAATGCCAAAAAATGAGGAAAGCTCATGGTGAGGCTGTGGATATTGTTCCTTAGGTCATTTTTGATTGTCCGAAAAAATTTTAGGCGGCATGGGCTGATGTAGAAGGCATGAGATATAGCACACGAAAATCCAGGAATCCAGCGGAATTCTAGTTTTAAGGCCCTAAAATGCCAAAACACGAGGAACATTTATGGCTAGACGGTGAGTATTGTTCCTTAGGTTGGTTGTGATTGTATGGCAAAATACTCGGCGATCAGGGTCCTCTGGCCCGTGCCCATGCAGAAGGCATGGGCTATAACACTCAAAAATCTGAAAATCGGGCGGTATTCCAGTTTTATGGCCCTAAGACGTCAAAAAACGAGGAACGATCATGGCGGGGTGGTGACTATTGTTCCTTAGGTTGTGTTCAGTAAAATCTTAGGTGATTCTGTTCCGGTGGCCCTGGCCCATACAGAAGGCGTGGGCTATAGCGCACGAAAATCATAGAATTGGGCAAAATTCCGGTTTGTTGGCCCTAAAATGCCAAAAAATGAGGAACGATCATGGCGAGACTGTGACAATTGTTCCTTAGGTAATTTTTGATGGTTGGACAAAATTTTAGACGATCCAAGTCCTGCGGCCCAGACCCATGCAGAAGGCGTGAGCTATTGCACACAAAAATATGGGAATCAGATGGAACAATATTTTTGTGGCCCTAAAATGCCCAAACGCTAGGAACGATCATGACGAAGCTATAATTATTGTTCCTTAGGTTTTTCTGATGTTCCGACAAAATATTAGGCGATTTGGGTCATGGAGAGACAGTGACTATTGTTCCTTAGATCATTTTTGAATGTCCGAAAATTTTTTAGGTGATCCGGATTTGCTTGGCCAGGCCCATGCAGAAGGCGTGTGAAATAGCATACGAAAATCTTGGAATCGGGCGGAATTTCGATTTTATGGCCCTAAACTGCCAAAAAATGAGGAGAGGAGAAGCGGTGAATATTATTTCTTAGGTCGTTTTTGATGGTCCGATAAAATTTTAGGCGATCGGGGTCTGGAGGCTCGGGCCCATATAAAAGGCATGGGCTATAGCTTATAAACATTTGTGAATGGGGCAGAATTCAATTTTACGGCCCTAAAACGCCATAAAAACGAGGAACGGTCATGGCGAGATAGTGACTATTGTTCCTTAGGTTGTGTTCGGTAAAATCTTAGGTGATCTGGTTCCGGTTGCCCGGGCCCATAAAGAAGGCGTGGGCTATGCACACGAAAATCTAGGAATTGGGCAAAATTCCGGCTTTATGGCCCTAAACCGCCAAAAAATGAGGAACGATCATTGCAAGGCGGTGGTTATTGTTCCTTAGGTTTTTTTTGATGGTCCGGCAAAATTTTAGGCGGCACGGGCCCATGTAGAAGGCGTAGGCTATAACACATGAAAATCTGGGAATCATGTAGAATTCTAGTTTTAAGGCCCTAAAACGCCAAAACATGAGGTACGATAATGGTTAGGCGGTGACTATTGTTTCTTAGTTCGGTTTTGATGGTCCAACAAAATTTTCGGCGATCCGGGTCCTCTGGCCCATGCCCATGCAGAAGACATGGGAATAACACACGAAAATCTTGGAATCGGGCAGAATTTCAATTTTATGACTCTAAAACGTCAAAAAATGAGGAACAATCATGGCGCGACAGTGACTATTATTCCTTAGGTCATTCTTAATAGTCCCGTAAAATTTTAGGTGATCCGATTTTGGTCTGGGACCATACAAAAGGCATAGGTTATAGCACACGAAAATCTGAGAATTGGGCGAAATTCTAGATTGATGTTCCTAAAACGTTAATAAACGAGGATCAGTCCTGGCGAGGCTATGACTATTGTTTCTTAGATCATTTTTGATGGTTCGGCAAAATTTTAGGCGATCCAGGATCGGCGGCTCCGGCCCATGCAGAAGGCGTGGGCTATAGCACACAAAAATATGGGCGGAATTCTATTTCTATGGCCCTAAAACAGCAAAACACGAGGAACAGTCATAGCTCGGTGGTGACTATAGTTCCTCAGGTCATTTTTGATGGTTCAGAAAAATTTTAGGTGATCCGGGTCCTTTAGACCGAACCCACGCAGAAGGCGTGGGCTATAGCACACAATCATTTAGGCATATGGCGGAATTACATTTTTATGGCCCTAAAACGCCAAAAAATGAGGAGCGGTCATAGAAACACGATAAATATTGTTCCTTAGGTTGTTTTTATGGTCCTGTAAAATTTTATGTGATACGGGACCATGCAGAAGGCGTGGGCTATATCACACGAATATCTAGGAATCAAGTGGAATCAAGTTTTATGGCCCTAAAACGTCAAAAAACGAGGAACGGTCAAGGAGAAGCAGTGGATTTTGTTTCTTAGGTCGTTTTTTATGGTCTGAAATTTTTTTTGGTGATTGGCAGGACGGGCCCATGCAAAAGGCATGGGCTATATCAAATGAAAATTTGTGAATCAGGCAGAATTCCAATTTTATGGCCCTAAAACGCAAAACATACGAGGAACGATCATGTCGAGGTGGTGACTATTGTTCCTTAGGTTGTTTTTGATGGATCGGAAATTTTTAGGCAATCCAGGTCTAGCGGCTTGGGTCCATGCTGAAGGCATGGGCTATACGCATGGAAATCTGGAAATCGGGCGAATCTCTAGTTTTAATGCCCTAAAATGCCAAAAAATGAGGAACGGTCATGATCAGGCGGTGATTATTGTTCCAAAGGTTGTTTTTGATTGTCCGGAAAAATTGTAGGCGATTCATCTCAGGCGAATCGGGCCCATGCAAAAGGCGTGGGCTATAGTACACAAAAATCTGAGATTTGAAGGAATTCAAGTTTTATGGCCCTAAAACGCCATAAAATGAGGAACGATAATGGCGAGGCGGTGACAATTGTTCCTTAGGTAATTTTTGATGGTACAGAAAAATTGAAGGCATTATGGGTCCGGCAGCTCCGACCCATGCAGAAGGTATGAGCTATAGCGCACGAAAATATGGGAATTTTGTGGAATTCTAGTTTTATGTCCCTAAAACACCAAAAATGAGGAACAGTCATGGAGAGGCGATGGCCTTTGTTCCTAGGGTCATTTGTTTTGGTCCGGAAAAATTTTAGGCGATCGAGGTCTGGTGTCCTAGGCCAATGCATACACGAAAATCTGAGAATCAGGCAGAATGCCAGTTTTATGGCCCAAAAATGTCAAAAAATAAAAAAAATCAATGCAGAGGTAGTGACTATTGTTTCTTAGATCGATTTTGATGGTCCAACAAAATTTTAGGCGATCCGGGTCCGGCGACCCGGGCCAAGATAGAAGGTGTGAACTATAGCACACGAAAATCTGGAAATGGGGCGGAAATATAGTTTAATGGCCCTATAACACCAAAAAAGAGGAACAATCATGGAAAGGCAGTGACTTTGGTTCCTTAGGTTGTATTTGAATGTACAAAAATATTTAGGCGACCCGGGTCTGGCAGCCAAGACCTTTGCAATAGGTGTGGGCTATAGCACACACAATTTAGAAAATGGGCGGAACTCTAGTTTTATTGCCCTAAAATGTCAAATAAAAGAGGAATGTTCATGGCGGGGCGGTGATTATTGTTCCTTAGGTCGTTTTTGACAGTCCAACAAAATTTTAGGCGATTCGGGTCCGGGCCTGAGCCCATGCAGAAGACGTGGGCTAAAGCACACAAAATTTTGGAAATCAGGCAATTCCAGTTTTATGGCCCTAAACCGCCAAAAAATGAGAGACGGTGACGGTAAGGTGGTGACTATTTTTCTTTAGGTTGTTTTTGATGGTCCGATAAATTTTTTGGAAATCCAGGTCCGGCGGCCTGGGCCAATGCAAAAGGCATATGCTATTGCATGCTAAAATCTGGCAATCATGCAGAATTCCAGTTTTATGGCCCTAAAACGCCAAAAAATGAGGAACGTTCATAGCAACGCAGTGACTATTTTTCCTTAGGTCATTTTTTATGGTTTGAAAAAATTTTAGGAGATCGGGTTCGGCGTACCTGGACCATATAAAAGGCGTGGGCTATAGCACACGAAAATCTGGGAATCAGACACAATTCCAATTTTTATGGACTTAAAACTCCAAAAAAATGAGGAACAGTCATAGAGAGGTTATGACTATTGTTTCTTAGGTCGTTTTAGTTTCTCCGGAAAAATACTAGGCGATCCAGGTCTGGGGCCCTGGACCCTTACAGAAGGTGTGGGCTATAGCACGTGAAACTTTGGGAATTGGGCGAAATTCAAATTTTATGGCCCTAAAACGCCAAAAAATGAGGAACGGTCATGGAATATTGTTCCTTACGTCATTTTTATATGGTCCACCAATATTTTAGGCAATCCGGGTCTGGTGGATCGGGCCCATGCAGAAGCTGTGGGCTATAGCACACGAAAATATGTGATCATGCGGAATTGCAGTTTTATGACCTTAAAACTCCAAAAAATGATGAACGGTCATGGCCAGGCAGTGACTATTGTTTCTTATGTTGATTTATTTGTCCGGCACAATAAAAGGCGACCGGGCCCGAGGCCTTATAGAAGAGGTGGGCTATAGCACCCGAAAATCTAGGAATGATGCGGAATTCCAGTTTTATAGCCCTAGAACGCCTAAAATGAGGAACGTTCATAGAGAGGCAGTGACTATTGTTCCTTAGGTTATTTTTTGGCAAAACGTTAGGCGATTCGGGTCTGGAAACCTGGGCCATGCAGAAGCCATGGGCTATAGCACACGAAAATCTAGTAATTGAGAGGAATGGTCCGAGAACGTCAAAAAATGAGGAACAACCATGGAGAGATAGTGATTATTATTCCTTAGGTCATTTTTTATGGTCCGAAAATTTTTTAGGCGATCCGGACCCATGCTAAAGGTGTGGGATATAGCACACGAAAATTTGGGAATCGGGCGAAATTCAAATTTTATGGCTTTAAAATGCCAAAAACGAGGAACGGCCATGGGGATGCGGTAACTATTTTTACTTAGGTTGCTTTTGATGGTATGACTAAATTTTAGGCGATCAGGTCCGACGGCCAAAGCCGAAGTAGAAGGTGTGGGCTATAACACATGAAAACCTGAGAATTAGGCGGAATTCCAGTTTTATGGCCCTAAAATTGTAAAAAATGAGGAACGATCATGGACAGTCGGTGACTATTGTTACTTAAGTCGTATTAGATGGTCCGACAAAATTTTAGGTGATCCTAGTCCAGCGGCCCGGGCCCTTACAGAAGGCGTGGGCTATATAGCACACGAAAATCTAGGAATAAGGCGAAATTCTAGTTTTAAGGCCCTAAAACTCCAAAACACGAGGAACGGTCATGGCTAGGCGGTGAATATTGTTCCTGAGGTTTGTTTTGATGGTTCGAAAATTTTTCGGTGATCTGGGAAAAAGCATAAGGCGTGGAATATAGCACATGAAAATTTGGAAATTTGGTGGAATTCCTGTTTTATGGCCTTAAAACTCCAAAAAATGAGGAATGATCCTGTTGAGACAGTGACTATTATTTCTTATATCGTTTTAGTTGGTCCGTCAAAATAATAGGTGATCTAGGTCTGAGAGCCTGGCCCCTTACAGAAGATGTGAGCTATAGCACACGACAATTTGGGAATTGGGCGGAATTCCAATTTTATGGCCCTAAAATGTAAAAAAAAAAGGAGGAACGGTCATGGCTAGGCGGAGAATATTGTTCCTTAGGTTGTTTTTTATTGTCCGAAAAATTTTAGGCTATCCAAGTCCGGCGGCCCGAGCCCATGCAGAAGTTGTGGGGTATATCGCATGAAAATCTGGAAATTGGGCAGAATTCCAGTTTTATGGCTCTAGAACACCAAAAACGAGGAACGTACATGGCGAGGCAGTGACTATTGTTCCTTAGGTCATTTTTGGGCAAACATTTTGGCGATCTACGTCCATGGCCCGGGCCCATGTAGAAGTCGTGGGCTATAGGATACAAAAATCTGGGAATCTGGCAAAATTGTAATTTTATGGCCTTAGAACGTCAAAAAACAAGGAACGGTCATCCCGAGGTAGCGATTATTGTTCGTTAGGTCGTGTTTTACAGTCTGGAAAATTTTAGGCAATTCGAGTCATGCGACCTGGGGCCATATAGAAGGCGTGGGCTACACGAAAATCTGGGAATCAGGCAGAATTTCAATTTTATGGCCCTTTAAAAACTAAGAATGGTCATGGCAATGCGGTTACTATTTTTACTTAGGTAGTTTTGATGGTTCGATTAAAATTTTGGTGATTAGGTCTGGCGGCTCGGTCCCATGAAGAAGGCGTGGGTGGGCTATAGCACACGAAAATTTGGGAATCAAGCGGAATTCCAGTTTTATAGCCCTAAAATGGTAAAAAATGAGGAACGATCATGGAAAGGAGGTTACTATTGTTCCTTAGGTCGTTTTAGATGGTTCGGTAAAATTGTAAGTGCAACTGGTCTAATGGCTCGGGTCCTTATAGAAGGTGTGGACTATATAGCACACGGTAATTTGGGAATCAGGCGAAATTTCAGTTTTATGGCCCTAAAATTCCAAAATCATGGCGAGGTGGTGACTATTGTTCCTCAGGTCCTTTTTGAAGGTCCGAAAATTTTTTATGCGATCCGGATCTGTCGGCCCGGGCCCCTGCATAAGGCTTGGGCTATAGAAAACAAAAATATTCAAATCAGGCAAAATTCTAGTTTTATGGACCTAAAACTCTAATAAATAAGGAACGGTCATGGAGAGGTGGTGACTGTTATTCCTTAGATTGTTTTTTATGGTTCGACAAAAATTTTACGCGATCAAAGCGACCCGACCCATGTAGAAGTCGTTGGTTCATCTTCTCAATTTTGACTGCTCCACTTGGCTTACCACCCTTTTTCTTTCCTTTCAAAGCGGCTTTCTTGACACTCTCAACTAAGGTTTTGTTTTAAATATTTTCCTCACTCATCTTCTTATGGATCCTTGTAGTTCTTACTCTTGTGGGAGGAGTTTTAACAAGGATAGAAGATGCATCCTTTCTTTTCTTGCCACCCGTTGTCTTTCCAGGGATCTTAACTCCTGCACTTTTCTTCTTCTTTGGATTGTAACTATCAGATACTTTCTGCAGTAGGTCACGAAGGGGTTCCCTTCTAGATGGAATAGGTTCTTGGAACCTTTTTCTCAACCTAACCAGCCCCTCCGCTGTAGTAGTATACCCAGAACCACTACCTCCAATTTCAACACTCTCTATCCTTTCCACACTCTTCTCACCCCACAACACCATTGACCCTGTTTCTTCAGCAAACCAACAAGAGTGGGTGAAGAAGATCCAGCTACTCTTTCTTTTCCCTTTCCCCTCACATCTAATTCAGCACCCTCACTCTCTTTTTCTTTTTCTTTTCCATTTTTACCACCAATTTTCTCAGACTCATCAATTTCTACACCAGCTATCGTACCAACCAACACAAAAATATTTTCAAGATTCTCAGCAATTTCAGAGGCAACATCAGAAGGTTTCAACCCAGAAGTTACATGTTTAGTTTCAGATGAAACTGGTTCTTTCCCCTCAGTCGCATACTTGAAGGAATCATCAGATTTTTGGGGTTCTTCTGCTTGAGCCTTCAATTTCTTATCTAACTTCTTGGCTTATTCTCTAATAGCTACTGTTTTGCGAGCCATCATTTTCACATGCTTTTTCTTGGGGGTTCGAGTGGGTGAAAGTTATTTGGGTGGTGAAGAAGGATTTTTAGTGTTTTTGGGGTTTTCTGGTAAGTTGGTAATTTGATCAGTAAAGATAGATGAAGAAATTCGAGAGAGTTTTAGGGTTTAGAAGATTTGGTCTTTAGAAAATGAGAGATGAGAGAAGATGATAGTGCCAGATCAATTTAAAGGACATGTTCAATGTATAATGACACCTTTTTGAAGTCTAGAAGTCTAATCACATTAGAAGTTTCAGTTTGAAAAGACGTTGGACTCTTCCCCAAGTATTTCGGCAATTACGGCATGTGGGACTCCTTGGTGAAAAAAGTTCATTTTTAACTGATTGGTTCAAAATTAGTTTTGGATAAAGTGGGACTCTTTTCTGATCATGATCCATATGCTGTTATTTCAAATTATCCAGAGTGTAGAATACATACCTTATAAGCTCAATGAACCAAGTTCTTCACTGAAAGTTCTCTTGTGTAAGAGTGAATATTCCAAGAAAATTAGGGTAGTATCATTAGACATCAATATTTTAGTACATGGCACAAGAGTATACTAATAAAAGCATGAGTCTAAGCAATATCTAATGTAACTATTTACAAAATTCACAAATTATCTAACCAATTATTGAGTTAGAACCTGTTTCATTTAAGTGATCTTAATCATCCTTAATTCTAACATGTTCCTTTCAAAATTATCCCTACTCATAGCTTTTGTCAAGATGTCAGCAATTTGCTCATCAGTAGTACAAAATTCCACATTGATCAAACCCTTCTCAAAATTATCCCTCAGAAAATGATGCCTAACATATATGTGCTTAGTTCTTTTGTGATGGAACGAGTTTTTGGCCATACTGATTTCACATGTATTGTCACAAAATATAGGTATACAACCTACATCAATACCAAAGTTCATTAATTATTATTTAATCCACAACAATTGAGCAAAACAAGAGGTCGAAGCCATATACTCAGCTTCAGCAGTAGATAATGCCACAAAATTTACTTGTTGGTGGCCCAAGATACAAGACATGAGCAAAGAAAATATGCCATACCTAAAGTACTTTTTCTATCCACAAGAAAACATGCATAATCAGCATCAACATATCCTACTGAATCAAAATTACTACCTTTTGGATACCATAGGTAAAGATCAGTTGTGCCTTTTAAGTATCTCAAAATCCTGTTGACTGCCTTCAAGTGAGACTTCTTTGGATTTGTCTTAAATCTAGTACAAAGGCCTACACTGAAGACAGTGATAGGTCTACTAGTAGTGAAATATAACAAAGTGACAATCACTCCCCTATACATTTCCTGATAAACTGATGAACCAGGTACATCAAAATCAAATTTTGTGGTTGTTGCTATAGAACTGTCAATTTGTTTGGAATCTTCCATCTAAACCTTTTAGGAAACTCTTTCATATAATTTTGCTGATGAAGCATAGTTTCATCTGAATTTTGTTTAATTTGTAAGTCTAAAAAGAAATGAAGCTCACCCATCATACTCATTTCAAATTCACTCCCCATTAACTTAACAAATTCTTTATTTAACCTATCAGTAGTTTCTCCAAAGATTATATCATCAACATGTATCTAACCTACCAAAATATCTTTATGTTTTTCTTTCATGAATAAAGTGTTACCAATTTTACCTCTCTTATAGATATGCTCAAGTAAGAATTTAGACCCTCGTTCATACCACGCTCTTGGAGCCTGCTTGAGCCCATAAATTGCCTTGTCAAGCTTGTACGCATGCTCAAGGCCTTCCTTTCTTTCAAAGTCAGGAGGTTTCTTGACAAACACTTATTCCATTAGATAGCCATTAAATAAGGTACTCTGAAATCCATCCGATAGAGAGTGAATTCCATGTAAGTTTCAAAGGCTATAAGAAATTTAATTGCTTCCATTATAGCAACTAGAGCAAAAGTCTTATCATAGTCTATGACCTCCTCTTGACTATATCCTTGAACCACTAATCCTGCCTTGTTACTTGTAATGATTCCATCTTCATCAAGTTTATTTGTGAAGACCCAATTAGTGTCAATCACTTTTCTGTCCATGGGTCTTGGTACCAGATGCCAAACTTGACTTCTCTCAAATTGGTTGAGTTCATCTTGCATTGCATTCTCCCAATCTGCATCCTAAAAAGCCTCAAAAACGTTTTTAGGTTCAATAAGAGGTAAAAAGGCATCAAAAGTACATAGATTCTTTAAAGAAGATGTGATTTTGATTCCAGAGGTTGGATCAGTGATTATGTTCCCAATGGGATGAGAAATTTGATACTTGTAAGGCTTCACAACCAACTGATTTTCTCTAGATGTTCCTTTAGTGTTTTTTTGTTGAGGTACATGTTAATGGAAAGGTTCCCTCGAGGTTTTAGGATCAGTTCCTCTTTAGTCAATTCCCCCTGTCAGGTTGCCCTAGGTGGAAGGACCTGTTCCATCACATGTTCCTTCCTGTGATGCAGCTTCAAATTTGATTGTGGTTTCATCATTTGAATTTCCTGTCAACCCAATATCTTTGTCAAGTTGTTCTTGAATCTCATAAATAATGTTAGTTTCATAAAAATCAACATGTACACTTTCTTCTACACACATAGTTCTTTTATCGTATATCTTACAAGCTTTACTATTTGAAGGTTACTCCCTCATCATTTTTGGGATCAAACTTACCTATGGAGTCTTTTTCATTATTGTGCATAAAGAACTTTCATAAATGCCCTAATATGGGATATATTTGGCTTTCTACCTTTAAATAACTCATAGGGAGTCTTCTCAACAAAATGTCTAGTCAAGTACCTATTTATGATGTAGCATGTTCATAGCTTCCGCCCAGAATCTATGAGGAAATTTACTATCATGTAACACGGTCCTATCCATTTTATATAACGTCCTATTCTTTCTTTCAACTACTCCATTTTTTTGTGGAGTTCTTGGAGTAGAAAAATTACGATCTATGCCATGCTCATCACAAAATTCAGAAAATTTAGAATTCTCAAACTCAATACCATGATTAGACCTAATTGTTGCAAGTTGATTACCTAGTTGTTTATGAGTTTTTCTAACAAATGAAGTGAACATGCCAAACACTTCATCTTTATATGTTAAAACACTGTCCAAGTAATCATCAACAAGTACCATAACATATCTCTAACCACCTCTGCTCATTGTCCTCATGGTCCATACAGATCCATACAAACTAGTTCCATCGTCCTAGTAGTACTCACCATTTTCTTACTTTTGAAAGAGAATCTTACTTGCTTCCCCCTTGCACAAGCCTCAAAAACTTTAGCTTCCTTGAACTTAATGTTAGTCAGCTCTATCACCAAGTCCTTGGAGATTAGTTTGTTGAGTTGACTCAAACTTGCATGTCCAAGTCTCTTATGCCAAAGGAGGGGATCACTCCCCAACACACTTAAGCAAGTGATTTCATTATCTAAAAGTGTGGACAGATCCACAACATATATGTTATTAACTCTTTTTACCTGCAGAACTATTTTGTCAGTGGTAAGATTTATCACAAAGCATTTTGTAGAGGGGAAAGCTATCATGTTTCCTCTATTATACAGTTGTGAAACGCTTATCAGGTTGTATGTCCATCTATCCTGTAGACATTCTCAATTGAGTGGGAGTCATATTTTCCTACCTTCCCAACTCCAATGATATCACATTTCTTTCCATTTCTAAAGAAGACATTAACTCCATTAAGGTCCGCAAGTGAAAGGAACTGGTTCTTGCTTCCTGTCATGTGCTTTGAGAAACCACTATCCATGTATCATATTTGGCTTCTTTCCTTCACTTTGACCTGCAAAAGAAAATCTGAGGTTAGTCTTAGAAACCCAAACTAGTTTGGGTCCCTTTCTAAAGGAAAAAAGATAAATCAAATTCTTTTTAGCCTAACTTGATAGCCTATTTTTTCTTAGAACAAAATTTTTGTTCCTTTGACTTGCCTTTTCTTTTTCTATATAATCACTCTATAGTGTCCAGTGTTACCACAGTGAGTACAAAACTTATTCTAAGGAAGTGTTAGATACTTATTTTTGGGACCCCACATTTGGGTGCAGAGTTTCCAAGTAAGTCCCTTTCTATTACTACTATGTTGTTCTTGTATCCATGAAAGTGCACCGGAGGACCTGTTCTATTACATGTTCTATCAAGTTCATTTTTAACCTTTGCCAACTCCTCTTTCAGAACTCTTACCTTTTCATCATTTTTGTATATCTCATATTTAACCTTCCTTAAGTCATCCTCTAGTTTGAGATGTTCATCCCTGGCTATACCTTTACCCGTTCCTAACTTTAACTTCATATTTTCAGATGTAAGTTCTAAAATAGTTGTATCAAGTGCATGAACCTGGTTCTTCAAAACAATATTTTCCTTTTCAATTTACAAGATTTTATTTCTAGGCTTTTGCATTCTGCTTTTAATAAGTTACGCTTTTTTAATGGTTGTTCCTTTTCAGAACTTATATTCTTAGATTCATCAATTAAAGTTAGCAACAGTTCTGATAGTCTGTCTTTAGAAAGGAATTTAATTTTATCCGTTAGGTCCAGAAAACTTATGTCAGATTCTTCATCAGGTTCATCTTCAGATTCTTGAATTGTTATAAGACCTTGTTCAGCATCATTATCATCATCATCAATGTCCTCATCCGAACTATCTTCCGAAGTAGAAACCATTGCTTTGGATAGTCCTTTGTTGTATTTCTTCTTGTCATGAACATGTTCCTTCTTTTTGTTTCTTCTTTTGGATTTTTCCTTTTTATAATCAAATTCCCACGTAGGACAGTTCTTGATCATGTGATTCGTTTTACCATATTTGAAGCATCTATCAGTCATTTGAATAGTAGGGATCATTGGATAGTGGTGACCTAGTGGTGGTGGATTGCTCTTTACAATTTCCAGGTAGTGCACTCATCTTGATGTTTTTCTGAGGTGTTAGCTTCTTTAAGGACAACCTGCTCTGATACCAGTTGATGTTATATACTTTAATACCATACAAGAGAGGGAGGTGGGTTATTTGTGTGGTCCCCAATTTTCGTGTGCACTGAATTATTGAAGGACATGGTTCTTCTACACGTTCCTTACACTACAGTTGCAGAATAAATATTGCAGAAAGTAAAGAACATAAGGATTTTTACGTGGAAAACACCATGCTCAAAAGGTGAAAAAACCACGACCTACTACCTAATAGAATTTTCCCCAAATACTTCACTACAACTCTGAGAAAGAACAAAGTTACAACCTCTTGCAAAGCTAAGAATTAACTCTAACCCTTGTAGCAACTAGCCTCAAACTATTGCGACTACTTCAAGTTAACTCTAACTTGAAAGATATAACTCGAATTTACAACCTCTTGCGAACCTAATGATTAACTCTAATCATTGTAGCAACACGCCACAGGCTGTTGCGACAACTTCAAGTTAACTCTAACTTGAATGATACAACTTAGGTATCTAGTACAATTTGCTTCTACGAAAGCTGAAATGTACAACTCAAAATGCCTGCTACACTTTGAATTATAAATAAAGATACACATAAAACTGTGTATGGAACGGATTCTTCAATCTGGTTCATGTACCTTCAGGTTCGCATTTTTGATCTCATAGGAATTGTGTAATGACCCGACCGATCGTTCTAAGAGTTTTAACCCCATTTCCCCCGTCATTTCTGCTTCATTGTGTGGTTCAACTCTTTTATATTTTTTGGGTTGGTTGGCTCGGGTTTGGAGTGGTCGCGGGGAGAAATGAGACACTTAGTCTCTTAACTTAGTTCAATAGTTGGAAAAGTCAACAGGAAGTTGACTTATAGGTATATGATCTCGGAATGTGGTTTTTATGGTTCCGATAGCTTTGCTAGGTGATTTGGGACTTAGGAGTGTATTCGAAATGTTATTCGGAGGTCCGTGGTAAAATTAGGCTTGAATTGGCGAAATTAGATTTTTGGCGATTTTTGTTTGCAGTGGAATATTAGCTATCGCGGTCGGAATGGAATTTCGGAAGCTGGAATAAGTTTGTAGAGTCGTTTTTGATGTGTGTGAAAATTTTCAGGTCGTTCGGACGTGGTTTGGTTGGTTTCGGCATCATTGGCAGATTTTTGAAGTTTAGTAATCCTTAGGCTTGAATTTAGGGTTAATTTGGTGATTTGGTGTTGTGAGTGTTTAGAAGGTTCGACTGAGTTTGAATAATGATATGTGACTTGTTGGTAGGTTTGATTGAGGTTCCGAGGGCATCGGGATGATTTCGAATGGTTATCGGAGAGTTGGAAAATTTGGAGTTGCAACTGAAGCTATTGTCTTTCTGTCATAACCGCACCTGCAGATTAGGGACCACAGGTGCGAGCGGCAGAAGCGGAAAGGAAACCGAAGAAGCAACATTGATCATAGGAGCGGAGGGATGGACCGCACCTGCGAGACCTGGGGCGCAGGTGCAGCGTCTGAGGACTTAAGTGATTTCCGCAAGTGCGGATTTTTGGGCGGAGAAGCGGTCCACATGTGCGAGATAATTTCCGCAGATGCGGAAAGTGCTGGGCAGAACCTATAAAAGGTTGCCTTCACGATTTTTCACTCATTTTTCACCATTTTTGGATGGTTTGGAGGTTTTTAGAAGTGATTTTAAAAGGAAATCGAAGGCTATCAATTGGGTAAGTTACTTGTACTTCATTTCTTGTGTTTGTGATAATTTTTCTACTGTTTAATCATGAAATTTGTGGGATTTAATGGTGTAATTTGAGGGGTTAGAGCTTGGAAACTGGAGATTTTGATTTTAGGATTTGAGAGGTAATTTGTCGTTGGATTTTGATGTAGTTGGTATGTATGGACTCGTAAGAGTGTAAGGATTCTAGTTTTGTGTATTTTTGTCGAGTTCTGAGACGTGGGCCTGGGGGTCGGGTTTGACCAAATTCGGGATTTGTGATGTAATTTGATAATTTTGATGTGGGCTTCACTCCTTTAGCATATATTACTGATATAATACTAATTTTGGTTAGATTCGGGGCGATTTGTGGCCGAGTCAATCGACACGGGCATTGCGGAGTAGAGTTTTAGCTTGATTGAGGTAAGTAACACTTCCAAACTTGGTTCTGAGGGTTCGAAACACCGAACTACGTGTTATGTGATTAGAATTTAGTGACGCACATGCCAAGTGACGGGCGTGCGGGCGTGTGCCATGAGACTTGTGACCTGGTTCATTCCATGGCATCGTTTAGTGGTTCTTTCTTATTGATATTTGTGCTTCTATCTATGTGATTAAAATAAACATGTTGGAAATCATGCTAGATATTATTTTAAGGCTTTCTGCCGATCCTGTTGAGACCCGAGCGGTCGTCTTAATGCAAACCATGCTAGAACTCATGCTGGACATTATGTTAAGGCTTCATGCCGACATTGTTGAGACCCGAGTGGTCATTTATTGCTGTCATCACATGTGTTTCATTGACATTATATACTCAGTCCCGTCATTGCATATCATATCATGTCTCAGTCCCGGTAATGGTTGTTTTTCACATTATATCACTGATTCAGACTAGTTCATGCATTGTGAGCCCATGTAGGCGAGACTGGAGAGTGATGATTGAGTGAGGCCGAGAGCCTGATATTGAGTGACAGTTGTGGGATCAGGTTGCGCGCCGCAGCATGTTATATTGATTATGCCTGGATCTGGCTTGTGATAGCATTTGGGCTGTAGGAGCCCATCCGGAGTCTCTAACACCACCTTTGAGGGATGGATCTTCCCTAGACATGGATCTTGTCCGAAGTGATATTTGAGGTATGGATCTTCCCTGGACATGGATTTTGTCTGAAGTGATATTGAGGGATAGATCTTCCTGGACATGGATCTTGTCCGAAGTGTTTATGTTCGGAGATGGATTTTCTCTATGAGGCTGGATTGGCCTATTTTTCCCCGGTACTGAGCGATTGATGTCAGTGATGTGTATACGTATTCTGGGATGGATCTTCCCTGGGATGTCGAGTCATATACAGTACCGAGTGGTTGTGATATGTATCATTATCTGGATATGGATCTTCTCCATAGGGCTGGATTGGCCTTTCTTAGTACTGAGTGACTTCTGTCTGATGTGTATATAATCTGCGATGGATCTTTCCTGGGCCATGCGAGACATATACAGTACTGAGCGGACGAGTATTTGAGAGTGGGAGTGCACTGTGCATTTCATATTGTTGATGTATTGGCATGTAAAATACATTGAGTTATATATGTTAAACTGTTCAGAACCGTACTTGTCTTATCACCTTGAGATGTCTAATTAACTGAAAGCATGCCTAAATTTCTGTACATTGGTTATGTTGTAAATGTGGAGGTTTAGTCCGTCACTACCTCTCAGCTTACAGTTTGGGCTTGTTACTTACTGAGTTGGTGTACTCACGTTACCCCTTGCACCTTGTGTGCAGATCTAGGTATCCCTGGCCATGGTAGTGCCAGTTGATCATTTTGGTTGCGGATCATTTTCGGAGAGGACGAGGTAGCTGCTTGGCAATCGCAGACCCGCCTATCCCTTTCCCTATCTTCCTTGTGTATTTTTATTGATTATTTCCAGACAAACTTGTCTTGTTAAATTTTGGGAACAATTGTAGTATTGGCTCATGTCTCAGTGACAACAGATTTTTGGATTTCTCTTTTTACAGTATTTTGGGTTTGGATCTATCTTTTATTTCGGTTCTCCTCTGATGAAAAAGAGTAATATTTAAATATTGTCATGATAGAAATCGAATTGGTTAAGAGTGTAGGCTTGCCTAGTTCCATGATAGGCGCCATCACGACCGGGTTGGTTTTGGGGTCGTGACAAATTGCTTGCAAAATGTCTTGCTACTTTGCTCTCAACTCTTGATTAACTTTAGCCTGTGTACGTCACCTGTAAAAGAAAACATAACTGATATATATATATATATATATATATATATATATATATATATATATAT
>ML410143.1:48306-65736 GCA_005239525.1 Nicotiana knightiana
CTGTGCATTTCATATTGTTGATGTATTGGCATGTAAAATACATTGAGTTATATATGTTAAACTGTTCAGAACCGTACTTGTCTTATCACCTTGAGATGTCTAATTAACTGAAAGCATGCCTAAATTTCTGTACATTGGTTATGTTGTAAATGTGGAGGTTTAGTCCGTCACTACCTCTCAGCTTACAGTTTGGGCTTGTTACTTACTGAGTTGGTGTACTCACGTTACCCCTTGCACCTTGTGTGCAGATCTAGGTATCCCTGGCCATGGTAGTGCCAGTTGATCATTTTGGTTGCGGATCATTTTCGGAGAGGACGAGGTAGCTGCTTGGCAATCGCAGACCCGCCTATCCCTTTCCCTATCTTCCTTGTGTATTTTTATTGATTATTTCCAGACAAACTTGTCTTGTTAAATTTTGGGAACAATTGTAGTATTGGCTCATGTCTCAGTGACAACAGATTTTTGGATTTCTCTTTTTACAGTATTTTGGGTTTGGATCTATCTTTTATTTCGGTTCTCCTCTGATGAAAAAGAGTAATATTTAAATATTGTCATGATAGAAATCGAATTGGTTAAGAGTGTAGGCTTGCCTAGTTCCATGATAGGCGCCATCACGACCGGGTTGGTTTTGGGGTCGTGACAAATTGCTTGCAAAATGTCTTGCTACTTTGCTCTCAACTCTTGATTAACTTTAGCCTGTGTACGTCACCTGTAAAAGAAAACATAACTGATATATATATATATATATATATATATATATATATATATATATATATATATATATATATATATATATATATATAGAGTTAGTAGGATTAGGACTAACCAGAAACCTGATGCTTTACTCTTCCTTGGTGGAAGAGTTCTAGTTAAGTTCAATCTATAATTCTTTCCTTATCTAGGATAGAGTTCTCTTCAAGGAGTCATGCTCCTTATTAATTATGCAATATCTTCGTTCATAAAATATCAGTAATAACCATTTATACTTATCCCTTGCACGTGCATGCCTTTAAATTGAATCTGACTGTGACATATGTACACAGTCCATGGACCTGATTCTTACACGTGTTCCTATATTAATTATCAAAAGCAAATCCATTAAAGTCAACAATTAAATACCGTCACATGAAATGGGACATCATGACATGGAGGGAGTAGCATTTTTATATACAAAAACTCTTCTTTACGATGCATAATCCTACATGTTGTTGATCTAACATTAATTTATATATGATGTGTATAATTATATTATTTAGCTACGAATGTGATGGGGGTATTCTTCTAAATCTTCCAGGAGAAAACAATTCACCACCAAATGCAAACTCAATAAGAGGGGTTTTTAGTAATACTAGTTAGAGATGTGGCCTGGGCTCTAATATGCTTGTAATTTATAGTATTTAATTTATATTATTTTGTATAAAGAGTGAATAACTTTTCATAAGGGTAAATGACACAATTACTTACAAAAATAAAACTATTTACCCTTATCTACTTATATGTTTTTTAATCTATCAAACTAATTACATTTTCTAACCATAGTAGTTTTTATGGGGAATTTTCTCTTTTTTCTCCTATTCTTTTTTTATTTCTATGCTTCTTTTGTTTTTTTCTTTTTTTCTTTCTTTTTCTATTCATTTATTTTTGTCCAAATCGTATAATTGTTATGTTTACCATAACTTATACACTCAATTTTGATTCCTTCTTTATTTTTTTCTTTTTATTTTTTCTTCATTTCTTGTTCCTTTTCTTATTCCAGTTAACTCCTTTTTTCTTTTATTTTCTTTAGTTCTTGTTCTTTTTCTAATTTTATTTAACTTCTTTCCTTTTTATATTTTTTTGTCTTTATAATCTAATTTCATTTACTGTTTTCACTATTTTTTTATTATTTCCTTTTTTATGCAAGAAGAAAAAAAAACTGATATAGCAAATATTTGTTCACATTTTTTTTCTAATATAACTAGTATAATATTCCTTCTGTCTTTTTTCTCATTTTTTAATTCAATTATTAAACTGAAATAATTGTTGTTGTCACTTGATCTAACTGCATATCACACTGAAAGCTGTTGAGCAGCATAAATTACATAATCACTTTCAAAGAATCAACACGTGATTGCCATACAAACCTTGATCTCCTTCCCTATAAATATCAGTACACACTCTACCATTACCAGTAACACAACCAGTTATGGAGAAAGAAAACATAATCTACAACCACCAAATCTTCTTATATACTAGTTAGAATAGAAATGATAATAAAATATTGGAAAATGCAATAAAATTATGAGCAACAAAAAAGACTTCTAGTACCATATGATGCCAATATGGTATTCATGTATACCAACAGAATATATGATTTCTCTAAAATATTGCTACAACTATCTGCGACTATACTACTGTACCAAAACATTAAAGGATGAAACAAAAGTATAAAGAAATTACATGCTCGTATTGCAAGCCAAATCATCGCAAAACAACTTGTTCATTTCGTATACTAACAGGGTATATAGTTATATATGGTCGTTCCAATAATTTCCTATAACTATAAAAACTATTACATAATACACATAATCTATGTCCATTGGCACAAAAATTTCCAGCATTGCAAATCATGTTCATATAAATAATTTCAGAATAGAATTCACTTAAAAATGCAGCTAAAACAACCAAAAAATGTTCAAACTACCATATGATACAAATATCACATATACCTATACCAACATGGTATACGGTTTTAATGGTTAATTTCCGGCAACTATATGACTATACTACTATTACATAACACACATGCATAAACAGAAAAATAAAACAAAATAGTGTACCACATATTAATATAATTAATTATTTCAAGATATTGTACTATATTACTATTATTAAAAGAAAATAAAATCTTGTACCAATTAAATGCAACTAATACAACAAAAAAATTAATTCAATTAGCATATGATACCAATATAGTATATAGCTATACTAATAAGGTATTTAGTTGTACGGGGTCGTTCAAACAACTGCATATAACTATAAAAACTATTACATAATACACAAAATATATGTTCATAGGTTCAAGAAAATCCAACACAGCAAAACATGATCATATAAATTATTTCAGAATAGAATTAAATTAAAAATGCAGCTAAAGATACCAAAAAATATTTCAACTACCATATGATACAAATATGACATATAATTATACTAATATGGTATACAGTTCTACTAATTAATTTCAGGCAACTATATATGACTATACTACTATTACATAATACACATGCATAAAGAGAAAAATAAAAAAATAGTGTACCGCATATTAATATAATAATGTATTTCAAGATATTTTACTATAATCCTATTATATAAAACAAACTCATAAATAAAAAATAAAAATAATTACATAATACACATGTTAAAAAAATTCAAGATACTGTACTATTCTATTATTACTAAAGAAAAATCAAATAGTGTACCAATTAAATGTAACTAATACAACAAGAAAATGTTCCAACTAACATATGATACCAGTATAGTACATAGATTTTCACGATCCAAAATTCATTAAAGGTCGTGATGGCGCCTAACACTGCTGGCAAGCAAGCCAACAATTAAATAATTAACTTCATCACTCATTTTAATATTTCTGAAATTAAAATTTCCTTCAATTAAATAGTATGAGATAAATCTTTCAGAGTCAATAACAATATTTTCTCAACTACATTACTGAACAACCCATAAGCATCCCTAAAACTCGGTGTCACGAGTGCATGAGCATCAACTAGGAAATACAGTAAAATACTACATATGCCTTGGATACTATTAAACATGAGTGTGTAAATAACTTGGATGGAGACTCTGTGTGTTGCGGACTCGTAACGTGGGATGCAGCTTGATGTCTCCCAAACTCACACCACTACTTGGGATTGTTAGGCGGTCGATGCAATTATAAATACCCAACGCGAATCGGGGTCGATTCCACAGAGAACTTTATGTTGGATTAGGTATATACCTAGTCTAGTGTATGACGTGCCCAAGATTGCACTTTTACATATTCGGTTGTTTCTTTCTACTTCTAATTTTTATGCTAATGCTTGAAATTGTAAAGCTAAGGGACAATGTTTTTGGTTTTGTTGTTCTTCAGGTTATGAAAGATCTAGAGATGCGACTTCCACCAAGTTGGTTACCTAACGGATTGAGAGCTTTAGGACATGTTTGGTTGGTCGGGATATAATATAGCAATCACACGCGATTACTCACTCTATACCTCTCGGTAGTTTGAGTGATTTTGCCCAATTTGACTTTCTCAAGTCTAAATGGGTATTTCACGAAAGAAGTGATAGATGCTCAAGTCAGGTCTTACTATCTCTAGATTCAACCTTTTAATTGGGGCTATCAATTTATTGAGTTCACCCCAATTTCTTGTTAGCCAAGTGTTTCTAGACTTAGTCTCTCTTTCTCAAGTAGAAACTAAGTCAATTAGGCATGAATCAATGTTTGCAACTATCAATTCTTAAATTCAAGCAAGAACTAGGATAAATATCATATAACTATTCATAAATAAGCCCTAAACCAATCATCCATTAGGTACCCATACTAGGGTTGGGTCACAACTGTAGCTAAAGGTTTATCTAGTTATAGGCAAAATTAAAGAAATTAAATAAAAAACAAAGATTAAATTCATCATAGATGATTAAGAGAAGAAAATCTAATGTTAAAATGATAATAATTACAAAGTTACCCAAAACAGTAAAAAAATAACTTTATATTCTCAGGTGCTCCAACTTAACCTAAAAATGACATAAAGATATATTTATACCCAGCTAAAATTATCAGACAAAATTGTTCCTGCGGAGGTTGTGCCGCCACACAATTCTGTGTGCGGTCCACACTTTGAAGCTGACTTGACAGGGTGGCCTTCTGCGGCAACATAATTCTGAGGTGCGGCCACACTTCTTCTGATTGTGCGGACCACATATTTCTGAGTGCGACCGCACTCCTGATCTTGAGTTAGACATGGGCAATTCTGCGGACCGCACATTTATGAGTGCGTGCGCACTTTAGCATTCTACGACCGCACAATTATAGTGCGGTCCGCACTTCTTCAGGCCCCCAGAATACCATCTATCTGAACCTTGTCTTCTGCAGCCGCGTAATAGTTATGCGGTCCGCACTTTGTGAAGGAATTTTGATAGTGGCTCTTCAGAGTCTGCGGCCACACACAGTATTGTGTGTGTTCCGCACTTTTGTCCATTTTGCCTTGTTTTGGTCCTTGTCTAATTTTACTCCTTCTTAAGTTGATTTTCATTTCTTTGGCTCGTTTCCCAATATTCCTGCAAGAAAGCACATTTCATTAGTTCTCGAGAATAAATTTAAGCATTTTTTAGCTAAAACGTAAGTAAAAGAGAGTAAATAAGCAGTCAAAATTCCTACTTACCACAGCTCGCCTAATTCCGCGCAATAACTACGCCTTTGTTCCCACAAGGCCACTAGACATATATGTACCTGTACAATAATGTGCAGCCAGTGTAGTATGAGTACGTAAATCAACGCGTACCCAGTAAGTAATTAGTCTAACCTCGAAGAAGTAGAGACGAGGGGTAGACTCTTATGGGCTAACCATTAACTATCGATATTATAATTAAGCGAGGGTTATACGGAAACAATTGAAAACTAAAGAACAAGAAAATGAATAAACAATTCTTCTACTTAATAGGAATTTCCAAATTTATTTTCGTCATTTAACAATTTATATTTCAAGCCAATAAAGAAATATCAATTATTATTAGTTCAAAAGATTTATAATGCGCAAATCATGCCGAGGTTGTACGGCCCGATCCATGATAAAATATTTAAACTGTGCAATGCCAAGGGTCGAACGACATGAATCATATATGCATCTATCTTCTACCGTGTCACGGCCCCAAAACTACCTGGTCGTGATGGCGTCTATCGCAATACTAGGTCAGCCAATATTTATACTTAAGACATAAAATAATCTTTAGTTCGAATAATCACTAATACAATATCTCATTAACAAGTCGTTTAAGCATTTTTAAAACAAAAGATTATAAGTCAAATATCTAAACACAGCCCAAAAATCCCAGAGTCACTGGGTTACGAGCATCTAAATAAATACATAAGTCTGACACAATATCTCTAATACAAAATAAGTCTAGGGAATGCAACTACTATATAAATAAGAAGTAGAAAGCAGGTCTGCGGAAGCGTGCAGCTACCTTGCAAAAATCTCTGAGAGTCCCTGGACAGATAATCAGCTCACTCCGCCCTAGCACCTGGATTTGCACACAAGGTGCAAGGAGTAATGTGAGGACGCCAACTCAGAAGTTATAAAAGTAAACAAAGTCTGAGAAATACAAAATACATAAAATAAGTCATCAATCCACAACAAATACAGTTCTTCTTTCAAAATCGTAGATATGACAATTCATAACTCTTAAAAGCCGATTTTAGTAATAATCCTTTGACATTGTACCTTTCGACAATTTCCATAGAAGTTCAAGAAAAGTTTAATGTTAAGAATGATAGAAATCATAATAGTCTCTCGGGCAAAACATATTTCATAAATCGCCCCTCGGGCATAACATCACTCAGAATCAGTCACTCAGCATACCTCACAATCACTCGGAATCAGCCCCTCGGGAAATCCTCACAGTCACTCATGCCTCCCAATCACTCGTCACTCCGCACTCGCCACTCGAAACTCGCACTCAGTAGATACCTGCGCTCACTAGGGGTGTACAGACTCTGGAGAGGCTCCTGCGACGCAAGCGCAATAACAAGCCATCTTGTGGCATAATCACTCAGGCTCTCGGCCTCTCATATATCATGGAATAGTGTAACATGCTTCGGCGTGCAACCCGATCCCATAATATCCTCACAACATAGGCCCTTGGCCTTACTCAGTCAGAAACCTCACAAGCCACTCGAGCTATCAATTAAACAGGGTACTCGACCCAAAATATCATTTTATGCATCAATTAATATAAATGAAACTGAGTTTCGAAACCAGTTAACTATAGCATGACTGAGCGTAAATCTTAAATCAACACAGTGAGGAAATATCAGTAAAAAGCAACCAAGGGGTCCAAACACTTGGCACGAGGCCCAAATACGACATTGATCCCAAAGCATAGTAATAATCTTTAAAACATGAAACATCATATGATTTATAATCAAATATGCAACTTAATAGTTGCTATGGGATGGACCAAGTCGCAATCCCCCAACAATGTACGCCACACACTCGTCATCTAACATGTGCGCCACTCTAAAAATAGGGATACAATGAGAAGTCCGGGGTTTCATACCCTCAGAAAAAGATTTACAGTCATTACTTACCTCAAACGGGACAAAACTCTAGCCCGCGATGCTCTTGCCCCTTGAATCAGCCTCCAAATGCTCCGAATCTATCCAAAATCTGTATATTATTATCAATATACGCTAAAGGAATGAATCCCATATAAAAAATTATCAAATTAAAACACAAACCCTGAAATTGGTCAAACCCGGCCCCGGGCCCACATCTCGAAATCCGACAAAATTCACAAATTAGGAAACCCATTTACTCACGAGTCCAACCATACTAGTTTCATTCAAATCTGACACCAATTCGATGTTCAAATTCCCAAAAAATTATTTTATGAAGTTTCTACAATTTTCCCCAAATTTTTACCTCAAAGTACGAATCAAATGATGAAAGCATTGATATATTCATGTATATTAACCAAACCCGAGTTAGAATTACTTAACCCGATGTATTGTTTGAAAAATCTTCAAAAACTCGCCACAAACCGAGCTCCCTAGGTCCAAAATGTGAAATAATGCCCTAAACCCCGTTTATATAGTGAATTATCTAATCTCCAAGCGTTGATCGCGGAATTCCAGGCGTGGCCGTGAAACCAATCTCCGCGGTCGCGAAAAATTAGCACTGTCCGTGCTTCTGGAGGCTGTAGTGACAGGCTTCAGTATTTTTTCCATAACTTTCCCTACAGATTTCCAAATGATGATTTATTTAGCTTTCGGAAAACTCGATATGAAGGGCTACAACTTTCGTTTTTAAGCCATCTCAAATTTCCTTCTAGATCAAATGATATAGGCTCCCGAATTCATACCAGTGAATCTGCAGATCATGCCCTGGAGCGCCTCAGTGCCCCAAATTGCGCCCCGCAGCGGAAATTACTTCGCCCCCAGCGAAATTTAAGCACCAGAACCATGCTTGTGTTCTGATAATGCCCGGACTCGCTCAAAACTCACCTGAGGCCCTCGAGACCTCAACCAAACATGCCAACACATCTATTAACCTCATTCAAACTTCGTCGAGCCTTCGAACCACTCAAAACGACGCCAAAACACCAAATCAATCTCGGATTCAAGCCTAAGAACTTAGAAACTTCCAAATTTTGCCAACGATACTGAAATGACCCAAACCACCTCCGAATGACCTGAAAATTTGCACACACATCCAAAATGACACTACTAACATGTTCCAACTTCCGGAATTCCATTCCGACCCTGATAGCTAAGTTTCCACTACCGACTAGAATTCGCCAAAAATCTAATTAGCTAATTCAAGCCTAATTCTACTCTGGACCTCCGAACAACATTTCAAACACACTCCTAAGTCCCAAATCACCTAAAGAACCTATCCGAGCCATGAAAACCACATTCCAAGATCATTTACCTATAAGTCAACTTCCGGTTGACTTTACCAACTATTAAGCCAACTTAAGAGACTAAGTGTCTCATTTTTCTCACAACCACTCTGAACCCGAACCAACCGACCCAACACAACATAAGTGAGCTAAACATCACAAAACGAAAAAGAAATGGGGAAAACGGAGAAAATCTCATGGAACAACCTATTGGGTCGTTACATTCTCCCCCTCTTAAATAAATGTTTGTCCTCGAACGGGTCTAGAAACATACCTGGAGTCTCAAATAAGTGATGATATCTGCTTTGCATCTCCCGCTCGATCTCCCAGGTGGCCTCCTCCACCGGCTGCCCTCTCCAATGCACCTTAACTGAAGCTATATCCTTACATCTCAACCTTCTGACCTGACGACCCAAAATAGCTACTAGCTCCACCTCATAAGACATATCGCCCTCTAGCTGAACCGTGCTGAAGTCCAAAACATGAGATGGGTCACCAACATACTTCCGAAGCATGGAAACATGAAATACCGGATGCACACTCGACAAGCTAGGTGGCAAAGCAAGCCTAAGCCATCTCTCCAACCCTCTGAAGCACCTCAAAAGGCCCAATGAACTAGGGACTCAACTTACCCCTCTTCTCGAACCGCATAACACCCTTGATGGGTTACACCTTCAGCAGAACCTTCTCCCCAACCATGAAAGATACATCCCGGACCTTCCGGTCCGCATAGCTCTTCTGCCTAGACTGTGCCCTGCGAAGCCGCTCCTGAATCAACTTCACCTTATCCAAAGCATCATGTACCAAATATGTGCCCAAGAGTCTAGCCTCACCCGGCTCAAACTAACCAACCGACCGGAGATCTACACCTCCTCCCACATAAAGCCTCGTACAGAGCCATCTGAATACTCTACTGATAACTATTATTATATGCAAACTCCGCGAGTGGCAGAAACTTGTCCCATGAACCCCCAAAAGCAATAACACAAGCGCGTAACATGTCCTCCAATACCTGAATAGTGCGCTCTAACTGCCCGTCCATCTGAGGATGAAAAGTTGTGCTCAACTCAACCTAAGTACCCAATTCTCTCTGCATGACCCTCCAAAACTGCGATGTGAACTGAGTACCTCTATAAAAAATGATGGAAACTGGAACACCATGCAACCAAACAATCTCCCGGATATAAATCTTGGCTAACCGCTCCGAAGAATAAGTAGTACCAACAAGAATGAAGTGCACGGACTTGGTCAGCCAATCCACAATAACCCATATAGCATCGAACCTCCTCAAATTCTATGGGAGCCTGACTACAAAGTCCATGGTGATCTGCTCCCACTTCCACTCCGGAATATCCAGCCTCTGATGCAATCCACATGGTCTCTCGTGCTTATACTTGACCTGCTGACAGTTGAGACACCGAGCTACAAATCCTACAATGTCCTTTTTCATCCGTCTCCACCAATAATGCTGTCTCTGATCCTGATACATCTTCGCGGCACCCGGATGAATGGAGTACCGCGAGCTGTGGGCCTCTTCTAGAATCAACTCTTGAAGCCCATCCACATTAGGCAAACATATCCGCCCCTGCATCCTCATCACACCATCATCACCAATAGCTACATCTCTGGCATCACCTTGCCGGACCCTATCCTGAAGAGTGAGCAAGTGTGGGTCATCATACTGGCGTTCTCTGATACAGTCATAAAGAGAAGACCTGAAGGCTACACAAGCCAATACCCGACGGGACTCCGATAAATCCAATCTCACAAGTTGGCCCGCTAAGGCCTGAACATCAAGAGCTAAAGGCCTCTCTGCTACTGGAAGATATGTTAGACTCCCCAAAATCTCATCTCGGCGACTCAAGGCATTGGCCACCACATTGGCGTTCCCCACATGGTATAAAATAGTGATATCATAGTCCTTGAGAAGCTCCAACCATCTCCTCTGACGCAAATTCAGATCCTTTTGCTTAAGCAGATGCTGCAGACTGCGGTGATTAATAAAACCCTCACAATGAACCCCATACAAATAATGACTCCAAATCTTCAAGGCGTGAACAATGGCTTCTAGCTCGAGATCACGCACCAGATAATTCTTCTTATGAGTCTTCAATTGGCGCGAGGCGTAGGCAATTACACTACCCTCCTGCATCAATAAACAACCAATGTCTATCCTCGAGGCATCACAATACACGATATAAGAACCTAAAGCTTATGGCAATACTCACACTGGAGCTGAGGTCAAAGCAGCCTTGAGCTTTTGAAAGCTCTCCTCACACTCGTCCGACCACCTGAGCGGAGCACCCTTTTGGGTCAATTTGGTCAAGGGCGAAGCAATACAAGAAAATCCCTCCACAAAGCGACGATAATACCCCGCCAAACCAAGGAAACTCTTAATCTCTATAGCTGAGGATGGTCTGGGTCAACTCTGCACTGCCTCTATCTTCTTCGGATCAACCTGAATACCCTCACTGGATACCACGTTCCCCAAGAAAGCTACTGAGCCCAGCCAAAACTCACACTTGTGAACTTTGCATAAATCTTCTCATCTCTCAATCTCTACAATACAATTCTTAAATGCTGAGCATGCTCCTCCTGGCTACAAAAATATACCAGGATGTCATCAATGAACAAAATAACAAAAGAATCCAAATACGGCTGAAACACGTTGTTCATCAAATGCATGAATGTTGTTGGGGAATTGGTCAGCCCAAAGGCATCACCAAAAACTCATAGTGAACATAACGAGTCCTGAAAGTAGTCTTGGGAATATCTGAATCCTGAATCTTCAGTTGATGATACCCGAATCTCAAGTCAATCTTAGAGAACACCCTAGCTCCTTGAAGCTGGTCAAACAAATCATCAATGCGAGGCAAATGATACTTATTCTTGACTGTAACCTTATTCAACTGCATGTAGTCAATACACATTCTCATGGAACCATCTTTCTTCTTCACAAATAACACTGGTGCATCCCAAGGTGACACAAAGTGCCGAATGAACCCCTTATCTAGGAGTTCCTGAAGCTGCTCTTTCAGTTCCTTCAATTCCGCCGGTACCAACCGATACAGTGGAATAGAAATAGGCTGAGTGTCTGGCACTAAGTCAATACCAAAATCAATATCCATGTCGGGCGGCATGCCTGGCAAGTCTGCAGGGAACATATCCGGAAAATCACGGACCATAGGAATGGAATCAATAGTGGGAGTCTCAGCACTGACATCCCTCACAAAATACAAATACGACAAACACCCTTTCTCCACCATACGTTGAGCCTTCAGGTATGAAATCACCCTACTAGGCATATAATCAATAGAACCTCTCCACTCCACCATCAGAAATCCTGGCATCGCTAAGGTCACGGTCTTAGCGTGACAATCTAGAATAGCATGACATGGAGATAGCCAATCCATGCCCAATATCACATCAAATTCAACCATGCTAAGCAATAACAGATCCACTCGGGTCTCCAGACCCCCAATAGATATCACACAGGACTGGTATACGCGGTCACAATGGTAGTATCGCCCACCGGAGCTGACACATGAACATATGTAACTAAGGACTCAATGGGCATATCCAGAAAATGGGCAAAATATGATGAAACATAGGAATACGTGGAACCAGATCAAATAAGACCGAAGCATCTCGGTGAAAAACTGAAACAATACCTGTAATCGCTGCATCTGAGGCCATAGCATCTGGTCTAGCTAGGGGGTGCATAAAATCGATCCTGACCTCCACCTGATCGACCTTCCCCTCTAGGGCGACCTCTAGCTGCCTGACCCCCACCCCTAGCTGGCTGAGCGGGTGGCGAAGTAACTGGAGCTGAAGTCAAGAGCTGACCCCTCTGCTGAGATGAACCACCATGACGAGGAGGACACTGCCTCCACACATGCCCAAACTCTCCACACTCGAAACAACCCCATGGAGCTGGAGACGGAGACTGAAGGGAACCCCTAGCACCGGGATAACCACTGGAAGAAACATGCATAGATGAACCCTGAACTGATGGTGTGTGAGATGAACTCTTGGCTGGGAGGGCACTGAATGAAGAACGATCCGGATGAGAACTGAGGGGACCATGCCCCGATGATGCACCACTATAAGCTGGGCGAACTACTATGCTGAAACTGACCCCTAGAGGGAGCACTGCTGAAACTACCAGATCCTCAAGGCCTCTTGGCCTCCCTCTCCTCTCGCTCCTGGCGGCGAACTGCCTCAATATCCCGGGCAATATCCACAACCTGCTTAAAAGTGGCACCCAATACCCTATCTCTGGTCATCAGAATGCAGAGCTGATAAGTGAGGCCATCCACGAACCTCCTGATCCTCTCTCTAAGTAGAGACCAACTCTGTTACATGACGGGCTAGCTCTGAAAACCTCATCTCATACTGCATCACTATCAACTCATCCTACCGCAACTGCTTAAACTATTTGCGCAGCTCCTCTCTGCGGGACTGTGGAACATACTTCTCTAAGAAGAGAGTGGAAAACTACTGCTAAGTGAGGGGTGTTGCACCAATAGGCCTACGCCTCTCATAAGACTCCCACCAAGTAAATGCAGCTCCTGAAAACTGGAAATTAGTAAACGAACCCTATCAGTCTCCAATATCCCCACTGTACGAAGCATCCTCTAACACTTGTCCAAGAAACCCTGGGCATTCTCACCCTCAGCACCAGTGAAAGTCGGAGCTGAAGTCTACCAAATCTCTCCAACCTGCACTGCTCGTCGTCATCCATAACTGGAACTACAAAATCCTGAGCTGGTGCAACCGACTGGCCTGGAGCTGCCCCCGGTGTCTGAAGTCCCTGAATGACCTGCTCGGATGTACGGGCAGCAGGAGTCTTAGTGCCTCCCCCGGCCTGAGAAGTAGCGGCTGTAGTAGAAACAACGACTACCTATGCAAGACTGGTGCACACGTTCAGAATCTGGGCCAAGGTCTCCTGAAGACCCGAAATCACAGATGTTCCGGTGGGAACCTGATCCGGAATAACAGCTGGGTCAACGGGTAGTGCCCCGACTGCTGCACGGGCTGCACCCCTACCTCTGCCACGACCTCAACTGCGGACTCGACCTCTCACGGGCCTAGCTAGTGGCTGATCATCCTGCCTAGTAGAGTGTGTCCTCACCATCTGTGAGAGAATGAAACAGCAGAAGTTTAGTTACTGTAATCAACAAATTCACACGATAGAATTCAAGAATGTGAGATTTTTCCTAAGGGTTCTGTACCATACCGAAGATAAGTACAGACGTCTCTGTACTGATCCGCAAGGCTCTACTAAACCTGCTCATGACCGGTGAGTCCCACGTAACCTAGGCTCTGATACCAACTTGTCACGACCCCAAAACTAGCTGGCTGTGATGGCGCCTATCGCAATACTAGGACAACCAATATTTATACTTAAGACATAAAATAATCTTTAGTTCGAATCATCACTAATACAATATCTCATTAACAAGTCGTTTAAGCATTTTTAAAACAAAAAATGATAAGTCAAATATCTAAAAACAGCAAAAAAATCCCGGAGTCACAGGGTCACGAGCATCTAAAGAAAGTACATAAGTCAAACATAATATCTCCAATACAAAATAAGTCCAGGGAATGCAGCTACTACAGAAGTAAGAAGGAGAAAGCAGTGATGTGGACGCGTTCAGCTACCTTGCAAAAATCTCCGAGAGTCCCTGGACAGATAATCAACTCACTCCACCCTAGCACCTGGATTTGCACACAAGGTGTAGGGAGTAATGTGAGTATTCCAACTCAGTAGTAATGAAAGTAAATAAAGTCTAAGAAATACAAAACACATAAAACAAGTCATCAATCCACAGCAAATACAGTTCTTCTTTCAAAATCGTAGATACGACAATTCATAACGCTTAAAAGCCAATTTCAGTAAAAATCCTTTGACATTGTGCCTTTCAACAGTTTCCATAGAAGTTCAAGAAACGTTTAGTGTTAAGAAGGATAGAAATCATAATAGCCTCTCGGGCAAAACATATTTCATAAACCTCCCCTCAGGCATAACATCACTCAAAATCAGTCACTCAGCATACCTCACAATCACTCGGAATTAGCCCCTCGGGCAATCCTCACAGTCACTCATGCCTCCCAATCACTCGTCACTTGGCACTCGCACTCAGTAGGTACCTGCGCTCACTGGGGGTGTACAGACTCTGGAGGGGCTCCTACGGCCCAAACGCTATAACAAGCAATCTCGTGGCATAATAACTCAGGCTCTCGGCCTCTCATATATCATGGAATAGTGTAAAATGCTGCGGCGTGCAACCCGATCCCATAATATCCTCACAACATAGACCCTCGACCTTACTTAGTCAGAAACCTCACAAGCCACTCAGGCTATCAATAAAACGGGGTACTCGACCCAAAATATCATTTTATGCATCAATTAATATAAATGAAACTGAGTTTCGAAACCAGTTAACTATAGCATGACTGAGTGTAAATCTTAAATCAACACAGTGAGGAAATATCAGTAAAAAGCCCCCAAGGGGTCCAAACACTTGGCACGAGGCCCAAATACGACATTTAGCCCAAAGCATAGTAATAATCTTTAAAACATGAAACATCATATAATTTATAATCAAATACGCAACTTAATAGTTGCTATGGGATGGACCAAGTCACAATCCCCCAAATATGTACGCCACACACTCGTCATCTAACATGTGCGCCACTCCAAAAATAGTGATACAATGAGAAGTCCGGGGTTTCATACCCTCAGAAAAATATTTACAGTCATTACTTACCTCAAACGGGATAAAACTCTAGCCCGCGATGCTCTTGCCCCTCGAAGCAGCCTCCAAATGCTCCGAATCTATCCAAAATCAATATATTATCATCAATATACGCTAAAGGAATGAATCCCATATGAAAAATTATCAAATTAAATCATAAATCCCGAAATTGGTCAAACCCGGCCCACGTCTCGAAATCCAACGAAATTCACAAAATTAGGAAACCCATTCACTCACGAGTCCAACCATACTAGTTTCATTCAAATCTGACACCAATTCGATGTTCAAATCCCAAAATTTATTTTATGAAGTTTCTACAATTTTTCCCAAATTTTTACCTCAAAGTACTAATCAAATGATGAAATCATTGATATATTCATGTATATTAACCAAATCCGAGTTAGAATCACTTATCCCGATGTATTTCTTGAAAAAGCCTCAAAAAATCACCACAAACCGAGCTCCCTAGGTCCAAAATGTGAATTAATGCCCTAAACTCCATTTATATAGTGAAATTTCTAATCTCCATTGTGCTGACCGCGGAATTCCAGGCGCGGCCGTGAAACCAACCTCCGTGGCCGCAGAAAATTAGTGTTGTTCGCACTTCTGGAGGCAGTAGTGACAAGCTTCAGTATTTTTTCCATAACTTTCCCTACATATGTCTAAATGATGATTTATTTAGCTTTCTGGAAATGAGATACGAAGGGCTACAACTTTTGTTTTTAAGCCATCTCAAGTTTCCTTCTAGATCAAAAGATATAGGCTCCCGAAGTCATACTAGTGAATCTGCAGATCATGCCCTGGAGCGCCTCAGCGCCCCAAATTGCGCCCGTAGCGGAAATTACTTCGCCCCTAGAGAAATTTAAGCACCAGAACCATGCCTGAGTTCCGATAATGCCCAGAGCCGCTAAAAATTCACCCAAAACACACCTAAGGCCCTCGGGACCTCAACCAAACATGCCAACACATTCCATAACCTCATTCAAACTTAGTCAAGCCTTCGAACCACTCAAAACGACGTCAAACAACACCAAATCAATCTCGGATTCAAGCCTAAGAACTTAGGAACTTCCAAATTTCGCCAACGATGTCGAAACCACCTAAACCACATCTGAATGACCTGAAAATTTGCACACACAACCAAAATGACACTACAAACATGTTCCAACTTTTGGAGTTCTATTCCGACCCTGATAGCTAATTTTCCACTGGCGATCGGAAATTGCCAAAAATCCAATTTTGCTAATTCAAGACTAATTCTACTCCAGACCTCCAAAATCCTAAGTCCCAAATCACCTAACGAAGCTATCCAAGCCATAAAAACCACATTCTGTGATCACTTACCTATAAGTCAACTTCTGGTTTACTTTCCCAACTATTAAGCCAACTTAAGAGACCAAGTGTCTACCTATATTGATCATTACAAGAGTAACATGGAAGATTCCTTTTCATGGTTGGTACAAATGAAAAACTGATGGAGCCTCAAAAGGAAATCCTAGTCCTAGCTCATTAGGCTCTTGTGTGAGGAATGATGAAGGTGGTGTGGTGTTATGCAAGGGTAGTAGACCTGGAGGTGACAACTAATTTGGTGGATGAAGCTAAGGTTATTCTTCAAGGATTTGAATATTGTGTGGAGCATGATCTTCACCCTCACATATTGGAGACTGATTCATTAGTGATGAAGAAAGTGATAGAAGGGAATGTGATCCTCCTTGGGTAATTGCATATGATGTGAAGAGAATTAAAGAGATGAAGGGAAACTTCAATGTGATCTTTCAACATGTGTTCAGAGAAGGCAACTCAGTGGCGGATTTTATAGCTAACATTGTGTTTTCTTTTGCAGGTACATATGAGTTTCACTCATTCTCTGAATTTCCTAGTGCAGGGAGGAGGTTGATTAATTTAGATAAGTCTCAAACTCCTAACCTTAGGGTTAGAATAGCAAAGATAAGAGCCCCAGACTGATGGCTTCACAGGATTGGAATCTGCACATACCTGCATGTTTCTTTTAT
>ML410145.1:0-50119 GCA_005239525.1 Nicotiana knightiana
GATCTGAATAATTAAGATTCAGACTTTAAAAACAAACGCACTTAATATCTGAGATCTGAATGACTAAGATTCAGACCTCGTTAAGTGCAAACAAATGAGGCCTTAACTATTAGAAATAAAGTGATCACTCTTTATTTTGTATCAGAAAAGTCACTTTACTGTTGCATCACACCAAATATATATCTTAGCCGGAAACTGTATTTCCTGTAACAATTTAATAACGTGCCATACAATGTTTGAAGCTAAAAAAAATAAAAAATAAAATAAAACTTCCATTTTAACCAATATAGCACCTCGGTTGATTACTTAAAAAGAAGTAATGTTGTTTTCTTTCTCTTTTAACAGATGAAGGTGGAAGAATCGACACATATCTATTACATGGTAGGCATGGTACTTATTTTCCTTTAAATGTTATGACATCAGTGGAATCTTGTGAAAAGTATGGAAGCGTGATGAGGTTAAGGGTTATCCTATGTTGCTACCATCTTTAATAGACATGAAGTCTACAAGAGACTTGATTGAAGTACTGATCACAATGACAATGTTTAGATTATTTTTGTTTTATCATGTTCAGTTGCATGTTGTAGACAATTAAAATTTTATTGGATTTAAATTCATAATAAAATTTGGATTTAGTCTCAATTAACTGTATTTTAGGCTAAATAAATATTATGGGCTAATATAAGAATTATATAAGTCCAATATATATGAGTTAAATAAATAAGTCTTAATCCATTGGGCTAGCCCATTTAATTGGGCTAAAGTGAAAGCCCACTTTATTAAGCCCAAGATGACATCCTCCTGGAGGCCCAGTTTGGTGCCACGTGTCAAATGACGTGGCGTTCCAAATCAAATGAAAGAGCCAATAGGATTGTGCCACGTGTCAAAATGACAAGGCATGCTAAGTCACATTAAAAGGCCAATGAAATCGTGCCACGTGTGCAAGTGACATGTTCTGGCCAATCAAATGCGGCCATGTCACACTTCAATTTGATTGGCCGGAAATAGTTTGTTCTTATCACAACTCCTCTCTTCCACAACTATAAATATGAGTCTTTATAACTCAGAAAACACACCAGAAGTTACAACAAGAAGCAAGAGAGAGCTCGTGGATCAAACGTCTCAAATTTCTCTACAAGTTTCAAGCTTCAAGCAATCAAGTTCAAGTTCAAGAACAAGATCATCATTCGTGGCAACAACTACATATTCAAGATCAAGCTCAAAGGCACTTGAATTTATTTACTGTTGAAAAGAAGAATCAGAGGATTCATAGAGATTGTAACACTCAAATATTTGAAATAAAATACTACGATTGTTGTGATATTTTCGGTCTTGATTTTATTTTCTCGACGCAATTTATTGTCTACAAATTCTGGCACCCCTAGTGAGATGATCTCTACCTCTCATCTCAAATTTTCAATCACCAAAGTTCAAGAACAACGAAATGACTTCCAAGAAAATTAACTCCAGTTCAACTTCCGCCAAGGCTGCTAATTCTAGGTTTTATGTTGATGTGGAAAACATACTCGAAGTTACCTTTGGAAGCTTTGGACCAGTTACGAGGAGCAAAGCAAGCTCGTTAGAACAACAAGCACCCCAAGTGTCGTCTGCATCTAGCCCTATTTTCGGATCTTCATCCTCAAAAGGATCAAGATCTTCCACAAATGCACCCGAAGAAGGAAGCGATGTTGCTGAAAAGATCAAGAAAACTCTTTCTCTGCTTGACCTCTCCGGATCCAAGCACTCTGCTGTGAAGGAAGATGATGACGCTTCAACTGATGGATCCTCCCCACTTACACCACATAGCATGAGCCAATCAAGGATCAGTCATTGTGAAAATCCATGCTACTCTCCATCGTCCATGACAATCATGCAAGCCATGGTGACAAACACTTCATCTGTGGAGGAGCAGTTGGCAAACTTGACGGAAGCAATCGCTGGCTTGACCAAGTTCATGCCAAACCAAGATGATAGAATCGATAAGCTAACAAATAGGGTGGGAATCTTGATGGAAGAAGAATCCACCCATGCACCTGGCGAACTCCCAGAAGTTCCCCCACGACAAGTTGCACCCACTAAGGAACTTCCAGTCTCTTCGAAATGGATGATTCCAATCAATCAACTAAAGGAGTTTGTTGAAGGGACTATAAGAAACAAATATGAAGTTTCTTCTAAGTCCTCCTTTACCTACGCAAAGTCGTACACTTCAAGGATCGATACGTTGAAGATGCCTGCTGGCTATCAACCTCCGAAATTTCAACAGTTTGATTGCAAAGGAAATCCAAAGCAACATGTGGTGCACTTCGTTGAGACATGCAACAATGCTGAGACTTATGGAGATTACCTCGTAAAATAGTTTTTCCGCTCATTAAAAGGAAATGCTTTTGATTGGTACACGGACCTCGAGGCTGGATCTGTTGATAGCTGGGATCAACTAGAGCAAGAATTCATCAATCGCTTTTATAGCACGAGACGTACTGTGAGTATGATAGAACTCACAAGTACTCTTCAACGGAAGAGTGTACCAGTTATCAACTTTATCAATCGTTGGAGGAATGCAAGCCTCAACTGTAAAGACAGGCTTAGTAAAGCTTCTGACATAGAGATGTGCATCCAAGGCATGCATTGAGTATTGCGCTACATCTTACAAGGTATCAATCCTATCACATTTGAAGAACTTGAAACTCGTGCCCATGACATGGAATTGAGCATGGCTTCCGCTGGAAATGAAAGGCTGCCCATCTATGAACCTCGCAAAGGGAATGACAAGCAAGAAGTCATAAAATGGAGCAAGTTTATACCAAGAACTGAAAACAAAGAAGCTATGAATATCAACACATCACCTATGAAGTTCACGCCGAAGGTGAGCAAAAAGCAGAGTATGAAATCCACTTCGTTTCAAGATAAGCCAAGTGGAAAGTTAACTCTAAAAGAAATGCAAGAGAAAGAGTACCCATTTTTGGATTCTGATGTGCCAACTATTTTTGAAGAACTCCTCTAGTTAAATCTCATTGAGCTTCAGGAGATGAAATGACCAAATAAAGCTGGGAAAATTAATGACCCAAATTACTGCAAATATCATCGCCTTGTGATCCACCCTTAGGAGAAGTGCTTTGTCTTCAAAGACAGTTATGGACTTGGCTCGTGAAAGAAGATCGTGCTTGAAGATGAGAAAGCAAGCGCAAACCAAGTCTCTATCACATTTGGCTCATTCAGTCCAGATGAATTATGTAGTTTTAAGGAAAGTAAAGATGAAGAATTACTGGAGAACTACAAAGTTGAAGACGGTCAACCTGAGGATGTTGAAGGTTGGACGTTGGTGACTCGTCGTAGGCGCCACAAAAAGAGCCCGCGAAAAGGATCAATGGAGTAACCAACAAGGAAAATAATGGTGAAAAGACCTAGGAGACAAAACCCAGTTAAGCATGTAAAGAAAGCGAAAGTGGAGGTGCACCACCCTCAAAAGTCACGACATCCAGTGACCTTGGAGGAGTTTTTACCAAGTTGGTTCTGCACGAAGATTTCCCATGGGGGTATTGATGCCTCTTGTTTCCATACTGACGAATGGAAAGAAAGGAGTGATGACCTACCGTTGGCACCATATTCGGAAAAGCTTATTGAGTCCACTCCACAAGAAGTTAATGCCTGTGAGGAAAAATTCACGTTCACAAATGACGATCTTCTGCTAGGTGACACTCCTCATAACCGCCCATTGTACCTGGTTGGCTATATGCGTGATGAAAGGGTAAATAGAATTTTCGTTGATGGAGGATCCTCAGTGAACATTTTGCTAATTCTCACTGTGAAAGAACTTGGTATTCCCATGAACGGACTCTCAGAAAGTCGTGTGATGATCCAAGGATTCAACCAAGGGGGGAAAAGAGCCAGAGGCGCAATCAGGCTGGGAATCACCATTGAAGATATGCAATCAAGTGCATGGATGCATGTGATCGATGGAAAGACTTCATACAACGTCCTGCTTGAAAGGCCTTGGATACATGAGAATAAAGTGGTTCCATCTACCTACCATCAATGTTTGAAATACTACGAGGGCGAAGTCGAGAAGAAGATAGCTGATAATGATGAGCCATTCACTAAGGCAGAGTTACACTTCGCCGATGCAAAGTTCTACTTGTAGAACCGCATTGTGAAGGAGCTAAAAGTTGATGATGGCATGAAAAACATGAATGAAGATCCCATAACCAAAAGATCTGAGGTGACTATTAGTAAAGCCAAAGCCGTTAATGAGGAGGTACAACCCAACGTGAATAAATTTCATAGAGGGGATATTGCATCTTATGGCAAGAAAGTAAGTCCTAAGCTCCAATATGTCCCTAAAAGGAAGAAAGACGAGGGCGAATCATCTAATCTCCGAACCAACACGCTAAAGGAGTTAACTCTTCCGGTAAAATGAATTGAGGCAGTAAAGTTGTCCTCATAGCCGTTTGCAGGGTTTGTAGCCCAAAATCGTTTGCAGAATGTGGCACTCCCTACAAAGCGAACCGTTGAAGTTTTTGATCCTAAACCTTACAAGATATTTGTGAAAGCTGGATACAATCCCGATGAGCTGTCAAAGTTAGGGAAGATCCCATCAAAACCTATAACGAGGCAACCACGTAAAGGTTTGGGATACAAGCAACCATCACCAGTGCGCATCTCAATAAGGAGGGCGAGTAGCAATTATATCATTGTAGAAGATGAATCTGCCGCTTCTAACAGGCCTTCCGCCTTTGACAGACTTGGAAAATCAACTGTGAGAACTTCTGTATTTGAGATATTGGGTCCATTAAAGAAGTGGAATAAGTCCCAGAGAAATTATCGAAATACAAGAACACCCGCTTCACCAAAATTCAAAAGATCTCTAAAGATTTCCAAAGTTTGGTTCCTTCTAGAATGAGGCGACAAACAAAAGTCATGGTTTCTTGTGATGAAGTACTGAAAGTGAAGCCATACACTGTGGTCTACACTAAAGAACGGGATGAAAATGAAGAAAGTATGGGTTCTTCATATCATGTCACTGTACAAGGCAAGAACGGTGTTCCATCTTCAATGGAATATAATGCAGAATTAGAAGATGTTTCACCATGTTATCACATATCCTTCAATGATGGGGATCCTCGAGAAGACGAAGATGCAAAATATGCTCCGCCGGAACTTGAAGAAGGGGTGAAGGCAACGATTGACGCCTTAAAAGAAGTTAACCTTGGCACTGATGAAGAACCAGGACCCACCTACCTAAGTGCTTTATTAGAAGTTGATGAAGAAATCATTTATATTGAGTTACTCAAGGAGTACAGGGATGTCTTTGCTTGGAGCTACAAAGAGATGCCTGGCTTGGACCCTAAAGTGGCAGTCCATCACCTTGCGGTCAAGAATGGTGCTCGTCCTATTAAACAAGCTCAAAGGCGATTTAGGCCGGACTTGGTTCCCTTGATTGAAACCAAAGTTAACAAACTCATTGGGGCTGGATTTATTCGGGAAGTTAAATACCCAACATGGGTTTCAAGTATTGTCCCTGTAAGGAAGAAGAATGGCCAGATTCGAGTATGTGTTGACTTCAGGGATCTCAACAATGCGTGTCCCAAAGATGAATTCCCGCTTTCTATTTCAGAGCTGATGATCGATGCTACTACTTTTTATGAGGCAATGTCTTTCATGGATGGTTCGTCGGGCTATAACCAGATTCGCATGGCACCAAAAGATGAAGAACTTACTGCATTCCGTACCCTAAAGGGTATTTATTGCTACAAGGTAATGCCTTTTGGTTTGAAGAACGCTGGTGCTACTTACCAAAGGGCTATGCAGAATATTTTCGACGATCTTCTCCATAAGAATGTCAAATGTTATGTTGACGACTTGGTGGTAAAATCAAGAGAGAAGGGCGACCACTTGAAAGACTTGAGAATGGTATTAAGTTGCTCCGGAGGTACCAACTTAGGATGAATCCATTGAAATGTTCCTCTGGAGTGACTTCTGGAAAGTTCCTTGGTTTCATTGTCCGACATCGAGGGATCGAAATTGATCAAGCCAAAGTGGATGCCATTTTGAAAATGCCTGAGCCTCGGGATATTAATGAATTGAAAAGTCTGCAAGGAAAGCTAGCATACCTTAGAAGATTCATCTTGAACCTAGTTGGAAGGTGCCAACCATTTAGTCGCCTCATGAAGAAAGGCGTTCCTTTCAAGTGGGACCAAGATTGTAGCAATGCCTTTGAAAGTATCAAAACCTAATTGATGAGGCCTCCAGTTTTAGTAGCTCCTATACCTGGAAAGCCATTGATACTATACATTATGGCACAAGAAAGGTCTGTTGGAGCGCTGTTGGCCCAAGAAAATAGTGAGAGGAAAGAAAACTCCCTTTACTACTTGATCAGGATGATGACACCAAACGAGTTGAATTATTCGCCAATTGAAAAGTTATGTTTGGCGCTAGTCTTCTCAATTCAAAATTTAAAGCACTACTTTAAAGCTCATGTTGTTGGTCTTGTTTCTAAAGCAAATCCCATGAAGTTCGTGATGTCAAAACCTGTTCTTAGTGATCGACTAGCGAGATGGTACCTCCAATTTCAACAATTCGAGATTTTGTACATCCCTCAAAAGGCTGTAAAAGGACAAGCATTGGCAGACTTCTTGGCAGATCATCCGATACCTGATGACTGGGAGCTAACTGACTAACTACCTGATGAGGACGCAATGGTCATTGAAGTTCAACCTCCATGGAAGATGTACTTTGATGGTGCTGCGCACTGTGGGGGAGCTGGTGCTGGTGTAGTATTTGTCACTTTCCAAGGTGAAGTCTTGCCCTACTCCTTCACCTTGACACAACTTTGTTCCAACAATTTTGCTGAGTATCAAGCATTAATACTTGGGCTTGAAATGGCCGTTAATATGGAGAAATTGCAGTTGCAAGTCTTTGGTGACTCCCAGTTAGTAGTCAATCAGCTTTTAGATAGTTACAAGGTCAAGAAGCCTGAACTACGCCCATATCATGATTACGCTAAAAAGTTAATGGGATGGCTCGGTGATGTGACTGTTCAGCATGTGCCGAGGAAAGAAAATAAGAATGCCGATGCTTTATCTGCCCTAGCTTCATCATTAACCCTACCTGATCAATCGCAAGTTACTGTCTACCAAAAATGGGTAGTACTGCCTCCAAATGAGGCTGAAGGTGAAGAAAATGAACTCAAGCATCTTGTCACTATTTCTGAAGTTGAGAAAGAAGAATGGCGACAACCCATTATTGACTACTTATGATATGGGATACTTCCAGAAAATCCGAGGAGAAGGACTGAAATCCGTCGTCATGCCCCTCGCTTCCTTTAGTACAAAGATACTCTATACAGAAGTTCGTTCGAGGGAGTACTCTTGCGATGCTTAGGGGAAGAAGAATCACTCCAAGCTTTGCAAGAAGCACATTCTGGGGTATTTGGGTCACACCAGTCAGGACCAAAGCTCCACTTCTATATAAAAAGGATGGGATATTATTGGCCGACGATGGTAAAATATTGCATGGACTACGCTCGAAGATGCAAGGCTTGTCAATTCCATGCGAATTTTATTCACCAACCTCCTGAAGTGTTGCACCCAACTGTAGCATCCTGACCGTTTCACGCTTGGGGATTGGATGTTGTTGGACCACTTCCAAAGTCCTCTAGTGGGCACCTATACATCTTGGCTGCAACTGACTACTTCTCAAAATGGGCTGAAGCTGTTGCTCTTAAGGAGGTAAAGAAGGAAAATGTTGCAAGTTTCATCCGAGTAAACATAATATATCGCTTTGGCATTCCTCGTTACATAATAACGGATAACAAAAAGCCATTCGATAATAGGTTGATGAACAAGGTTTGTGATATCTCTGGGTTCAAGTAACATAACTCTTCGATGTACAACGCTGCAGCCAACGCTCTAGCTGAAGCATTCAACAAAACTCTATGCAACTTGCTAAAGAAAGACGTCTCCAAATCCAAACGAAATTGGAATGACCGTATGGAAGAAGCTCTATGGGCATATAGGACGACTCACCGCACGCCAACACAAGCGACTCCATATTCAGTCATTTATGGAGTCGAAGACGTCTTGCCACTTGAGCGTCAAATACCTTCATTACGACTGGCTATTCAAGAAGGGATCATTGATGAAGAAAATGCTCGACTTCGATTAGCAGAGTTGGAGGCTCTTGATGAGAGGAGGTTGGAAGCTCAACAGAGTCTGGAATGTTATCAAGATCGATTGTCTCGCGCCTTCAATAAAAGAGTTCGCCCAGGGTCCTTTCAAGTAGGAGATCAAGTCCTTGCCATACGAAGACCCATTATTACTTCCCATAAACTTGTAGGGAAGTTCAATTCAAAATGGGATGGGCCATATGTCGTACAAGAAACTTACTCAACTGGAGCTTACAAGCTGGTTGATGCAGATGGCATGAGAATCGGCCCTATCAATGGAAAGTTTTTGAAGAAGTATTATCCTTGAAGTTGCAATGCTTCTTGACGCATGAGCCTAAACTGTATGTTCCTACACTCCTGGCTCGCATGAGTCTAAACTGTGTACGGCCCACCTAAAAATAAAATAAAAAATAAAAAAAGAATGAGTCCGCTAGGTTGAAAACCTCGAAAGAGGTGACCTAGGCAAAAGTTAGGACATATAAAAAAAGAGTCCGTTAGGTTGAAAACCAAGAGGAGGCCTAGGCAAAAGTTAGGACATAAAAAAATAACTACCCATTCTGAACTACGGTATGACTTGATCCTCTTCGCCGAGGTACATAAGAGTTTCATTATGAGTTCAGTCGCATGATTTCAAAATATACATAGTGCCCCAATCATTGTTTGAATGAAGTACGACGAATCTAATCCATTCAATCAACACTTGAAAATCAAGCTGAGGTATCATTCTTCTGTTAGGCTTTGAATCCCATTTGATTTAGAAGGGGCAAGATGCTGTGGTAAAACGGCGTCTTCACCGAAATGATAACAATATTCGGATCAAAGTCTAGGGATTAGCTATGTCTTCATGTTCGCATAACCTTCAAGTTTGTTGGACTTTATATTCGCTCACTACCCAAAATCAGCGAGACTTGAACCCACGGTGTTTGATAAGAATGGAAATATTAGATTTTGATTGATAGCAAGAAAAAACGTCTTGTGATTTTGAGGCTTCCACACCAAAATAGAAATTTTTTTTGGTGAAGTCGCGCTAAATTAGAATTGTCGGGATATCAGAAACTGAAGTCGACTTTGAACTATCATCTGAAACTATCCTTAACACATTAAATTTTATATGTTGGATATGTTTTAGATTTTAGTTTCCAAGCAATCAAGCGCTTCATTATTTTGACGTTCCCACATAAAGATACAACGTTTTTGGCGTAGTCGCGCAAATCTGAAATCGTCAGTTGTTAGAATTTAGTATTGATTTCGAAATATTATCTGAAACTATCCCTAAGGCACTAAATTTTGAATTTTTGATATGTTATATATTTGGAAGTTAATTTTCCAATAGATCAAACGGTTCGTGATTTTGACGTTCCTACTTCAAGATACAAAATTTTTGGCGAAATCGCGCAAATCTGAAATTGTCGGTGTGTCAGAATTTAGTATTGATTTCAAAATATTATATGAAACTATCCTTAAGGCATTAAATTTTTAATTTTAGATATGTTATGTATTTGGAATATAAGTTTCCAATAGATCAAACGGTTCATGATTTTGATATTACTACATCAAGATACAAAAGTTTTGGTGAAGTTGTGCAAATCTGAAATCGTTGCCGCGTCAGAATTTAATATTGATTTCAAACTATTATCTGATTCTATCCTTAAGGAATTAGACTTTTCATTTTATATGTGTCATATATTTTCAATTTAAGGCTTCAAAAAATCAAACGGTTCGTGATTCTGACTTTTCTACATCAAGATATGATTTTTTTGGTGAGACTGCACAAATCTAAAATTTTTGACGTGGTGAAATCTAAAGTTTGTTTCAAAATATTATCTGGGTCGATTCTAAAGGTTTTTGATTCCAAGTTTTGGATATGTTTTATATATTTAAGTTTAATTTTCGAGAAATCAAACGGTTCATTATTTGGACTCTCCTACGACAAGATATGAGACTCTCACTACGAGTGCGTAAAGCTGAAAATTATGCGACCAAGATAAATATCGGGCAATGTAAAGAAAAAGAGAAGCAATCTTATTTAAGATGAATAAATATCCACTAGGTCAATCTAACATAAAGATAAAAGGGAGATAATGATAATAGCCTAATCTAAATTTGTAGTTGATCAATTCTTGACAACTAGTCTCCAGGTTCTTCTTCTTCTCCTCCAAATTGGCCGAATCTTTATCAATCAGTAAATTTACGTTGTCAAATGAAGAGACCTCAGTCTCGGCAGCTAAAACTTTTGCCTGAATCTCTCCAACCTCCTTCTGAGTCGCCTCTATAACACCTTCGAGGTTCTCCCTCTCTTGTTGTAATGTCTGCAACTTCTTCACAACTCTCTTCATTCCTTTCACTAGAGGAAACTTTCTTGACTTTCTCACTTGCTTCAAGTTTGAACGACTCGAGACACTCTTTAGCTTTAGAAATCAGCTCTATCTTCTCATCTTCACTCGTCTTATTAGTCATATTGGATCGCTCTTGGTCATATGACGCGGCAAGCTCAAAAAGAAAATCCAGTAAACTATCTAATGGAGAAAGATCCAAAATATTCGTCTTCTTCATATCCTCGAGAATCTCAATAAGTTGCTCCCTATAAGATGAAATCAATTCTGCACGAGTTTTGGAGAGTCTATTACAAATGTCCTCCCAAGTCCTAAGATGAATTTCTTTTTCCGATTAAAGACAATGCTCTTTCCTTCAAAAATAGATACTGTAGTATTTGTCATTGGTGGAACGCGAGTTATCTCATTTGGAGTTTGTCTTTTTAGGGCTTCATCATGAGGAAGTGATGATGCCTTTGAAGACGACTTCACTTTAGATGTTGGCCCTCCAATAGATTCATTACTCACTTGCAGCTTATCATGTGGGGATACCACCAGATGCCCAATGACATTTAACTGCATAAGGAAAATGCAAAGATAGTGAATATTTTATATTCGGTCAATTAATTTAATAAAAATAAAGGGAAAGGTGATTGTATTTTTACCTCCTTGTTACAAGCTGTATGCGTTCTTGAGGGACTATCAACACTTGGAACCTCTACGATCTCTACTGGGTTAGGCCGTTCCTTTTTCAGTTTTGATCTTCATTAGTACTCTGGCTTGTATCTTTAGGAAATTGCGTGCTAAATGGAAGAACTGGAGGGTGCTTCTCTATATCCGAGTACACACCACCTCTTTTAAAGTTGCCTTTGAGAATTTAAGCTTCCTTTTCTTATATTGTGTAACTACTTTTGGGATTGGAGTGGGTGGGTCTTTAACTTTTGGGAGCGTTTTTCCAACACTTTGATCTTCACCTCCCAAATGAGTAGTAGACTTTAGCCCAACATTGTCTACCAAAGCTTGTAAATTATTCTCAAGAAACTTCCCATGTGCTTTCTCCCACCAAGACATATAATTGGTGGAGAAAGGCTTCTCCACAGGATCCCCCTGTTAGGGGAAAAACCGCACGTGACATAGACCGATACAGTGTGCAAATCCTCCAATATATGAGTCCTTCATCTAGAGAGGCATTACGAATATCATTCTCCCAAGAACCGGGGACGTTCCTGAAACCCAAATTGACGACCAAACCGATGCGGGCTATATGCCTCGATGATGAATGAGTTACCACACCTCAAAGGGTGGTAATTAAAACGTAAACTCATGAAGTAATTTGAATCCAACTCTTGAGGGGCATCGTTATCCACATAATAATAAGGACAAAATTGGTTAATATTGTTGGTGTCCAATCTATATCCTCCCCAGTGTGGATGCATTTTCTTGCATCCTTCTCGTCAAAGTACCTCGCAGATCCCTCTCCTGAGTATGCTACCATTAAAGGGACAGAAGGACCCTTAGCAAGTGGACAATGGGTTTTGAAGTAATGTGCAATCCAACCGTAAAAAAAATGAATGGGAAAACAAACTTTGACCTGATCAAATTGGGAAGAACACAAAATCTTATTCAAACCATGATAAATACTCGCCAAAACTGGGACCGCAAGGCTAATCTTTCGCTCCCTGCCACCGTGCTTGCCATCTTAAAAGTCTCGGGACGAATGAAGTTTTCCGCCTTGAGAAACACAAAGGCACATAGCCAAATTGATAAGAATGCTGCTACATAAGTTTCTTCTTTCTTGTCAGCCCTCACCCTAAGCTTGGAGAATATAACTTCTTGATCATTCGACCACCTCGTTGTCTCGGGAATAACTCCGTTAGGATTATGTGTCGACTTTAGGCGCGCAGATTTCTTTTCCTTTCGAAATGGGGTATGTGTATATATTAAAGTTTTGTTATACTAAAACTTTGTCCACTTACTGAAGGAGACCTTTTGGTTAGCACCCGTACCTTCCTTAAGATGATGAAAGGCAGCAAATAAATACTCGCAAGATCGAGGGATAAATCTTATCTGTTTTTCGTCCAAACCAATAATTCTTCAGCTGATGTAAGAAGCGTGTTCGTCTTGGGGAACCAAGCCTCACAAAATACTTGTAAAATGTTCGAGTTTCGATCATAAGTGAAAAGTAAGGCATAGATAGCATCATAAATCTTTGTTGTACTCAGGGTTTGTTGGCTTCCACCAAGTGCTTCTTCAGCCCATTCCCAATATCGTGGAATATGATGATACTCTCCCTCGATTGTTGTTGTGTTTCCCCAATGTACTTCGCCTTGAGTTATGCGACGTCCTAAGTTTGGAAAGGTGCTAGAAATGTTTACGTTGCGATGGATTGGCACTTGGAGAGACTACATCTTGGACAGTGGATTAGAAGTTGACTTGTTCTCCAAGGTCCAGTTTTCTACATAAAGGGAGTTCCTCAAAGAAGGCCATAAGGCTGCATACTGGCCAGCTTGTGGGGTGTGAACCAAAAGCTTAGTTTGTTCTATGCCATCTTTGGTCTCAATTATGAGATATCTGGGTTTGGAGGAAGGTGAGGTATAGTCTCTGAAATTTGCCATCTTTTCGGGCTGCAAAAAAAAAAGGGTCATCAAAATCCAAATCAAGAATATTAGAATGCGCACAAATGTCTAAATGGATTAAATGGGTTCCGATAGTCGGGCCACATTGAGAGTAATCTCTCTGGTAGTCGGGCTATATTGAGAGTAATCTCTTAGGTAGTCGGGCCACATTGAGAGTAATCTCTCCGATAGTCGGGCCATATTGAGAGTAATCTCTCCAGTAGTCGAGTCATTTTGAGAGTAATATCTCCAGTAGTAGGGCCACGTTGAGAGTAATCTCTCCGGTAGTTGGGCCACATTGAGTGTCACGACCCAAAATCCAACACAGGTCGTGATGGCGCCCAACCCCAGAGTCAGGCAAGCCAACAATTATTTACTAGTGAGATTTTCCTTATTTAACATACTAACCCCACATATTCCCAAAGTTTTAAGCTTAGATCATTTATATAAAAATGAAAACATTAACCAACTTAAGTAAATACAACCACAATGACCATGATCCAATATATACAGTCCCAAAATAAAGAGTCTACTATGTGCGTGCCAGGAACTAGTGTCACAAGTCAACAGGCGAACTAGTAGAATATACAAAAGATTATACAAATTGTACTGCTATCTGAGAGAAGTAGACAGAAATGAACAAAAGATAACTCCATAGTACTGCTGAGAATCGCCCAGGGAGGCAGCTCACCATGGAGTCAGGTCCAGAATATACGTCAAGCTCCGGTCGGGTACCAGAAGAACCAGCCTCAGAACCTGTACAATTAAGTACAGAAGTGCAGCATGAGTACATAAATATATGTGTACCCAGTGAGTATCCCGCCTAACCTCGAAGAGGTAGTGACGAGAGGTCGACATGAAACTCACTAAGGTCCAACAGTAATAATGCAAAACATGATATAACGGAATGCAGTAGACATGTGAGACAGTAAGCATCAGATACCTATCAAATACAGAAATCCAGGAAACTACTGAAAATAAGCAACAATGTACACTTTCCTTTTTCCCCCAAATATCTGTCAAGTTAATATCAATGGAAACAGAACCCAATAGCCAAGCGCACACAAGGGTAAGACAACTGACCAGATTCAAAGGAATATCTAATCACTGAATAGTCATAAAGCTTCCCCCCGCTCGTGAATCATACCTGTGACTCGAGTGCTGACACACTTATACTGAATATCATAAAGCTTCCCTCGATCGCGAATTATACCTACGATTCAAGTGCTGACACACTTATAATTAATATCATAAAGCTTCCCTCAATCGCAAATTATACCTGCGATTCGAGTGCTGACACACTTATAATGAATATCATAAAGCTTCCCTCGATCGCGAATCATACCTGCGACTCGAGTGCTGACTCTCATATATATACATGTACATACCAAAGTTATCAATAAGCTCAGTAGAGGATATACTTGTAACAAGGAGTATTCAATTAGGAATTCAAATGCAACTTTCCACATTTCCATATCAATTCAAAGTAATAGGCAGCTCAAAGAACACCTAAAGATACATATAAGGCACATAGAAACATGCTTGTGAGCCCTAAAACTACCCGACATAGCATGATAGTCGCTACGTACGGAATCTCGTCACTTTGTACGCACGTAGCCCCCAAAACAATTACCCACAACATATATAACACCTATGGGGACAATTCCCTCTTACAAGGTTAGAAAGGAGACTCACCTCGTGTCGAATCTACTCCTCGGACCAAGGATGCGCCCGAACTCCGAACTCTACACCTGAGGACTCGTAACTAGCCAAATATGGTACAATGATATCAATGCATGCTCAAAGTAGGGTAATTATCCTATTTATTCAACAATTCAACATTCTTTAAGAATTCCCAAAATCCAACCCCGGGCCCGCACGCTCTGATTCCAATAATTCTCGAAGGAAACACTCACCCAAAGCCTAAGGGTCATTAATATACGATTTTTACTTGATTTCATAGCAAATTCATGGGTAAATTCTCAAATTATCGAAATCTCTAGGTTACTACCCAATTCTTGATTTTTCACTAATTTAGGTAGTTAATTAAGCTAGTAATCCATGGATGAAGCTAATATTAGAGTAGATTTTACTTACCTTCAATAACCAGGTCGTTTGCCCCTCAAAAATGGTGGAAATATCCACAAGGAAGAAGAAGAAGATGAGAAAAATATATTATAACCCGTGTATAAAAACACACTGTCTAAATAGTGTTTTCGCATCTACGGCTCGAGGATCGCACCTGCGGCTCGCACCTGCGAGCAAAGGCCTGCACCTGCAGAAATGGACTGGGGAGCCTGGGCACGCACCTGCGGCTCCCCTCCTGCGGAACTTTGTCCGCACCTGCGAGAATTGGCCAGACCACTGGGGGTCGCACCTACGAGGCTGGGACCGCAGGAGCGGTCCCGCACCTGCGACTGGTCAACCGCACCTGCGGTCACACCAGAACAGGTGAACCAACAACTATTTCAGCTGGTTTTTGGCCTCGTGTGGTGTCCGGGAGGCACCTGGAACACCCGAGCCCCCGTCCAAATATACCAACAAGTCTCAAATCATAATATGGACTCGCTCGAGCCTTCAGAACACCCAAAACAACGCTAAAACTAAAAATCACACCTCAAAACCCCAAGAACCAAACTTAGGAACTTTAAGTTTTCTAGACTTCGCTAACAACGTGCCGAACCGACCTATACTACTCGGAATGACACCAAATTTTGCAGGCAAGTCATAAATGACATAAAGGAACTATTACCAGCCTCGGAATTCCATTCAGACCTCGACAACACAAAAACACGTCCAAAACCACAATAGGAACTTAAGGAACTTCTTATTTCAATATTGGGCGCTGAAACGCTCCTGGGTCATCAGAAACTCATTCCGAACATATGCCTAGGCCCAAAATCATCACACGAAGCTACCTGAATCGATGAAACTCGGTTTCGAGGTTGTTTACCCAAAATATTGACCGAAATCAAACTTGGCCTTAAAGGCTAACCTTAAGGAACCAATTGTTCCTGTAGCACTCTAAACACCTCCGAATTCCGGACCACCAGTTCCCGCAAGTCAGAAATCATAAAAGCCGCTATGGGAAGTTTCATTTAGGGGAATAGGGTTTGATAACGCAAAGCGACCGGTCGGGTCGTTACATTGAGAGTAATCTCTCCGGTAGTCGGGTCATTTGAGAGTAATCTCTTCGGTAGTCGAGCCACATTGAGAGTAATCTCTCCGGTAGTTAGGCCACATTGAGAGTAATCTTTCCGGTAGTCGGGCCATGAGAGTAATCTCTCTGATATTTGGGAAAAGATGAGTACTCATCCCCTTACATCCCAAGATTGTCTTCTGCATGCATGGATCATCTCATTAAACAAGAACACATCCTTCTTGTTTGACCTACAAAAAAAATGACAAAAAAAGAAAATCACAAGAAAAAAAAGAAAAAATTACCTTCGCGTTAATGCTCATAAGTTGTCAAAATAGACTCAAAATGGTTTGCAAACGCTGAAATTGATTTTTATGAGAGAAGAGTATGTATTGTTATATCGATGATTAAAGGAAACAATTGAGAATTAATTTTCGATGTGGTACATTACTACAATTAGTTTCCTATAAAAATTACACTTGTTGAGGCGGTGGTAGTAATCTGACTTAAGCTAGGAGTTTTGTGGATCCTGTTAACAATTCACTATTTCCCATAAAATTTGATCATATTGGAATTGGTTTCCTATAAAATTTGATTACGGAAGAAAACTGTTGGATCATTTGCCAATTAAGGAAAGGCAAATCCTTGGTAATTTTAATTCAAATTCCAACCTAATGCCAACGTACTTAGGATTCTTTTCTAATGAAATCCTTGATACATGTGATTTAAGTTCCAAAATTGCTATGCTTATGCAACTTAGTGTTATTTATATGCCAATTTGAATTGACAAGGAATAAATTGCGGGACAATTTTATTTGATGTGGACTCCAAATTCATTGCTCAACTAATACTTCAAGCCTAGTCTTTTGAGATCGACACATTTATACTTTGACAAGTCTTGAAGTGGGGGGTATTTGTAGACAATTAAATTTTATTGGATTTAAATTCATAATGAAATTTGGATTAAATCTCAATTAAATGTATTTTAGGCCAAATAAATATTATGTGCTAATATAATAATTATATAAGTCCAATATATATGGGTTAAATAAATAAGTCTTAATCCATTGGGCTAGCCCATTTAATTGAGCTAAAGTGAAAGCCCACTTCATTAAGCCCAAGATGACATCCTCCTGGAGGCCCAGTTTGGTGCCACATGTCAAATGACATGGCGTGCCAATTCAAACGAAAGAGCCAATAGGATTGTGCCATGTGTCAAAATGACAAGGCATGCCAAGTCACATTAAAAGGCCAATGAAATCGTGCCACATGTGCAAGTGACATGTTCTGGCCAATCAAATGCGACCATCTTTAATTTGATTGGTCGGAAAGAGTTTGTTCTTATCACAAATCCTCCCTTCCATAACTATAAATAGGGGTCTTTATAACTCAGAAAACACACCAGAAGTTATAACAAGAAGCAAGAGAGAGCTCGTGGATCAAACGTCTCAAATTTTTCTACAAGTTTCAAGCTTCAAGCAATCAAGTTCAAGTTCAAGAACAAGATAATTGTTCGTGGAAACAACTACATATTCAAGATCAAGCTCAAAGACCCTTGAATTTGTTTACTGTTGAAAAGAAGAATCAGAGGATTCATAGAAATTGTAACACTCAAATATTTAAACTAAAATACTACGATTGTTGCGATATTTTCGGTCTTGATTTTATTTTCTCGACGCAATTTATTGTCTACACATGTGATGTGCTCGTGCAAGAAAGAGTTGTAAGCTTTTTCCTCCTGTGTAATACTTCTACTCAAATGATTGTCAAAGTTGTAGATTTATATGTCTGATATTCATCATGGAGTATGATATTGATGTTAATATAGTGGAGTTATAAATAGTTTAACATATGATATTTTTTATGGGTCAAAATTTGACTATGGATATTTGACACGACGTGGTATTATCAAAAGTCATTTGGCCGAGGTCGACTAACGACTATGGAACTTCTTTACTCTTAGAATTGGATAACAATTAAATTTATAAGTGATTTTAAAGATATGTGATTTCACTTGGCACAAATTGACAAATATGAGAACTAATGTTAGAAATTAACTGTAAAATCAAGTAAACCAATATGAAGTGCAGTTTGGACCTCGAGCGAGATCGCCTTCAAACCAAATCAATGTCTAATTGAAAAGGATGAACTGAATAGCATAATAAGAGAGCTTAATATTGACAATGAATTGTATTACTTTGTTATGCGTAAATGTGATAAAAATGATTAGAGCCCCCCTTTATATAGTTAGAGAATTTTACTTATGGTACAATTCTAAGAGCCCGTTTGGACATAAATTTTTTATTCTTTTTTTTTTACAAAAAAGTTTCACTTTTTTTCGAAATCAGCGTTTGTTCATAAAATTTTCAATTTTCACTTGAAGATGCATTTTGAAATTTTTTTAAAATTTAAAAAACTCCAAAAAGTTGTTTTTCAAAAATTTCACTCAAATCACTCACAAAACTTCAAAAACAACCCAAACTGAATTTTATGTCGAAACACAACATAAATTTCAAATACCATTTTCACTTGAAATTTTTTCACCATTTTTGGGAATTTTACAATTCTTATGTCCAAACGTCTACTAAATACAGAAGGAAATCTCATGATTGACTCAATAACCGGTCTTGATTTGATACGTGTCGAAATTTTCGCCACGATCCTTGCCCAATCAACGGAGATCTCGCTTTCCGTTATTCAACTTAGTAGGCTTTCTTCTGTCTTGCTTGATGCCTATCCCGTTCGGTCTCGTCCTCGGCTGGTCTCGGTCTCAATTGGTCTTCGAATTGCGAGCTTGGAAATAGATCTTCATGTCGCAATCTGTCGTAACAAGAGACCGATCCTCGGCCTACCATCCTGGTCTCGATTAATCATACAGAATCGGGCGAGCCCGATTTTGACCGTATACAGATAGTCCCCTTGTTTCTCAGAAATAAGATGATTAAAAACGATATGAATTTTCGAGCTTCATTTTTTCGATCGATGACATCATTGGATGACTCGATCATGATGTAAGTAATAAAATGTCCTGTCGGTTCAGTAACCAAGGCATTAAATGCTGTCAGGCGTTGGTCGGCCACTAGGTGGCTCTGAACCATCGCCTTAAACTTATAAAACTTTGATTCTTTCTTCATTCAAAACTTTACAACGATTACCTTCTTTGTTTTTTCTCTCAAAGAACTCTTGCTTCTCACTTCTCATACCCAATTTTTTTGAATTTTAATCGATTTCTCACTATCTACCTTTCACAAATGGCAACGACATCCAAAATTGTGCCCCAAAAAGAGGCTCCGTCTTCATCGCGCTTCACTGGTGATGCAGCTATCGCGGAGCCCCCCCTTGAGGAATATGTTCCGACGGGGTGCCGGACGGTTTCCGACTTCAAAATAGAGGAAACCCCTTCAGTATCGGGCCGGTGTGAACCGATGTCAAGGTATATCTGCACCATCACTGAGGGCCTTCTTGATAAGGTTAAAGAGGAGTGCAACTAGGTAAACAAGGACGTGGTCATTCCCTCCCCTGAGGAATCGATCACAATATACGTAGAGGGGTACTTAAGTGTTTACACTTACCCCTTTACATTCAGTCCCCTAGATCCCGTAATAGTGGCCTTCTGCAAAAGGTACGATGTTACCTTGAGCCAGATTCACCCATCGTTCTGGAGGATCGTCGTCCTCCTCCGCTTCTTTTCCAGCAAAATCGAGGATTGCTCCTTTACCCTCGATTATCTAGTGCGCCTATACAGTCCCCGAGTCTATCGAGGGTTAATCAAGCTCTCGCGTCGGGCCAGAAAAGCCCCATTCTCCAGCCTTGACAAGACCCGCCACCGAGGTTGGATGGGCAGGTTTGTCCGAATAAGGACATCAGAATTGATTTCTGCAGAAGATATGCCATTCCTGGAGAAATGGAATTTTAACCGTAAATATATTGCCTCGAGTGTTCGTTTTTCCATTCCTATTTTCTTCGATCGTTGCTTACTTTTACTTTGTTATTGCAACTGTGGCCCAGATGTCGGACCCGATTCCGGAGTTAAAAATATGGTTCGAGAATATAGTATCTCAGAGGCCCTACTCCGAACGGGCTTGGATGGAGCTTTCCAAGGGTCGATGGGAGGCTCAAAACCACGATAAGCTTCCGCTTTCTGTTTGTTCTTCATTTCAAAATTTTTCCTTTCTTAGCTAACTAGCTTCCTTTACTTTGCAGGTCTCGGGAAAGATGTCCCGATGAGACATCCTACCGGTGATGAAAAAATCCTTCCTCAACCATCAACTCCGAAGTCGGTTAAGGAGAAAATAATAAAAAGGGCCCCGAGTTCGTTGGGCTCGAAAAAGAAGTGTCCAGCGAGGAGGCCGCGCAAGCCTAAGGGAAATGTTATTTCCCTGTCTTTGGAGTCATTTCGTAAACTAACGGATGAGTTGGAAGACAAAGAACTAGAAGAACAAAAAGAAGGAACCGGGTTGATGACTTGCCCGAGGGTTGCCATTTCGGCACGGAAGTCCTCTGAACCGGAGGCGATTAACGAAGGAGCTTCAGCTGAGGTTCCTGAGCCGGAAGACACCCCGTCCCTATCAAAGACGGGAGAAGTGGAGCGTCAAACCAAAACTCCCCAAGTATTGGAAGAGGTTCCTGGGGTCGAACCCAGTGTGGTCAATATCTCGGATTCGCCCTAGATTTCTGATGCCATGATTCAAGAAGAAAATATGCTGGACGGGCAGTGGGTGGATTTCCACGGCTTCTTTGACGGGATCGAGGCAACTACTTCTGAGGAGATCCCTAGTTTTGGTGACCTGTCGGTGCCAAGGAAGGTACCATCATCGGGGACGGCCGGGTCCCCATCAAACTTGAGTCTAGTAGACCAGTTTCCGGCTCTTAGCGCCGATCCTAGCTGCAAATGACATTTGGTGCTGACCGTCCCTGAAGACGTTCAAGTTTCCACCCCCTCCCCGCCCCCCGCCCCCTATTGGGGTCGCCAGTTATTTGAGGGGTCTGGTGACTGAAGAGGATCAGGAGATGATGAATGCCGTGGGGGCCGCCTGTTTGTTCAACGAGGCCCAACACGCACTAAAACCAAATTCTTCCACAACCGAACCCTTGGGACCTTTTTCAACCCCAGGATGTGATGAGTCAACATTGAGGTGCCAAACGACTCCGTCGATAAGAGCTCTTGGGAGTCATCATCCTGTTATCCCCGTCGTACCTTTGATCCATTGAGTGAGAGACCTTCCACACGGGACTCTCGGATCACTATGGCCGACTTTCGTCTCTGTTTGACCAGTCGACCTCACAGTCAGGTAGGCTTATACCATTACTCTCACGAGAAGAATCATAGATTGAGCCTACCTTCGCACACCTTCGTTACTCTTTAGTCCGGATAACCTTCAAACTTTATTTCATACTACCTTCGTGCTTGTAAATTATTGCTCACACTTTTATCTCTTTCTTTTGTAGGCTTAGGTATTGCACCATAAATCCTTTGTCAGGGCCCAAGAGGAGCACAAGGCCGAAGTACGCAACCTCGCTGAGAAGAACAATACTTACCGACTCCTTAGCAAAAGACTCCCAGACGATCTGGTCGCAGCTCGGGAGGAGCATACCGACATGGCCGAACAGGTAGTCCAAATGCTCCACGAAGTGATGCCAAGTTAGAGATAACAACTAACGATCCCATTCTGCAGATCCGACAAAGGCTCGAGAAAATCGACCAGCTCAACAATCAAGTGGATGGTGTTCAGGCCGAGACCGATGTCTTTAAAGGGAGCATGGACGTCTTGGCTGCTATGAGAGATTCTATTCAGGCTCAGTTTAAATTAGCTGAGACTCTTCTTCGAGATGAGAAAGAGAAGAATTCGGTGCAAACCGACAAAATCAAAGAGCTCCAGTCCAAGCTAGGTTCGGCCGCTAGTGAACTGGAGAAGGCCAAATCCGAAGTGGTGAAGGCAACCATCCAGGCCGATGAAACCCAGTTCAAAGCTGATGTCGAGGCCATCCATACCAAAGCCAGGAGCATGATCTATCATGCGAAGTGGCAAGCTCGGAGGGAGGCCCTAGAAGATACTCGAGCCCAAGATTTCAATATCACGGTCGAGGTTGATAACACCCGAGCAGAAGAACACCAGGCTCAGGGGTTGCCCTTCCCCGAGGATGACTCCTATTAGGAAGAAGAAGATCTCGAGGACGAGGACGCCGTTTCCGACAAAGACCAAGCTCCATAGGCCTTAGTATTTTTTTTGTTGCTCTTTTCTTCTGTATTTACTTTTTCTTTAGGCCACTTTCGAGCCATTTGTAAAGAACTTTGATCGGGCTATGCTGCCCTTGTAAATGATTTTGGAATATATATAAGAACTTTCTTCCGTTCTGTCTTATATAATTATGAAGTTGTATTCTAAGATTTGGGGTTTAAATAATTTAATTGAAACCGAACCATTATAGACCTTAGGCCTTATGATCGAGCAAGTGCTTGCTCGAACTCAAATTAAGGTAACCCTTAGGTTTTTGTGCGAGGATAGTCTCTCGAACTCAAAGTAAAAATAGCCCTTAGGCTTTGTATTTTTTAGGCCGATATGACTTTAGTAAAAAGATTGTTTTATGGCTTTCTCCCCTTCTCGGCTTGAAAAAGTTTTTTATCGTTTGTATTTACACAACTTGTAATGCCTTAGCATAAAATAAGGAATTGATCGAGAGTTCGAACAACTTAGTACTTTTTAGAGTTTTCGAGGCCTGATATTATCGAAGCCTTTTATGATTTTGCCGGGGGTAGCCTTTTTAACCGATTTATGAAAGAATTCGAAAGCCTGTTTTGTTACGAAATTCGGACGTCTCCGAAATGTGTTATTCTATCGTAGCCTCTTAATTCAGGATTTTCCCATTGGGCTTATTTCCCCGTTTTACTTCGAGCTTGCCGGAAGCATCAATCCCCGAGTGGGGTGGCCGTGGCCTTGAAAAATCGAGGGTTGCCCAAAAGGTCTTATAACCTCGAAGTTTTAATAATTCGATCTCATTTAAATTTCAGACGATAGTCCCCGAGTGTGGGGTTAGTTGTTCGAACTCTAGTTATGATCGACCCTTAAGCACGTTTCCATAGAAGTTCGAGAGCATGAAATTGTAAAGTAGAGAACTTTCCCAAGGCAAGAGATATCGGCAAGGAAAAATACTTCTCTTTATAAATGATTATACATTCGTACATGTTTTGTGTCAGGGCTCGAGCAACCTACGTGGTCATGGTTCGTCTGACCATTTGGACCTTACAAATTCTACCTATCGACATACTGCTATTGTGAAGTAATTTCGAACTCTGTTTATGATCGACCCTTAACCACGTTTCTGTAACAGATTGAGAGCATGAAATTGCAAAGTAGAAAACTTTCCTAAGGCAAGAGATATCAGCAAGGAAAAATACTTCTCTTTATAAATGATTATACATGCGTACATGTTTTGTGTCAAGGCTTGAGTAACCTACGTGGGCATGGTTCATTTGACCGTTTGGCCGTTACAAATTTTAACTATCGAGACCTTGCTGATGTGAAGTTATTTCTTCCCAACAAAGTTGACGTTCGATGGCAATGCCCCCTAGTATTTGAGGTTGATTGCATAGAAGTCTCAGATACTGTTGAATTGTTCTAAGTTAGCACAATTAGTGGTTGTCTCGTTAAAAACCTCGCCGGATAACCCATTTGGGACAAAACCGGTCTAAGGAAAAAAGAGTGCAACGCGTGCTTTCAGACCTAAAAACTTCGTGTCAAAGAACCCCTCGCCGTTTCTGGTTGAACATTTGCAAGATTTAGTTAAAAATATAAATGATAATGGAAGGGGTCGTACCTTAGCAGTAGTATCGTGTTAGGAGTGAAATGTTCCGATTACTTGGTAGTTGTTTTCCGTTCATCGTGTCGAGCTTGTAGGATCCCTTTCCGGTGATTTCGAGAACCCGGTATGGTCCTTCCCAGTTCGGACCCAGTTTTCCTTCATTCGGATGTCGGGTGTTGAGGTTAGATTTTCTTAGAACCAATTCCCCGATGTTAAAATGCCAAAGATTGCCTCTTCGATTGTAGTACCTTTCGATCTGCTATTTTTCTGCGGCTAATTAGACGAGGGTGGCTTCGTGTCTTTCATCCGATAATTCTAAGCTCGTATTCATGGCCTCGTTATTTGATTCTTCTGTTGCATATCGGAAACTGATGCTAGGTTCTCCGACCTCGACCTGGATAAGAGCTTCGACACCATAGATTAACAAGAACGATGTTTCTCCTGTACTAGACTTCGACGTTGTGGGGGTATACCCAAAGAACCTCGGGCAGTATCTCTCTCCACTTTCCTTTAGCGTCGATCAATATCTTCTTAAGATTCTGAATAATGGTTTTGTTGGTCGATTCGGCTTGTCCGTTCCCACTAGGATGATAAGGTGTCGATAAAATTCATTTGATCTTATGATCCTTGAGAAATTTAGTCACGTTGCTGCCGATGAATTTCTTTCCATTATCACATACAATCTCGACAGGTATCCCGAATCGACATATAATGTGGTCCCAAATAAAGTCTATGACTTCCGTTTCTCTGAATTTCTCGAAAGCAGCGTGCTTCGACCCACTTAGAAAAATAATCAGTCAAAATAAAATAACTGAGCTTTACCTGGGGTCGACGGGAGAGCGCCGACGATGTCCATCCCCTATTTCATGAACGGACATGGGGTAAAGATCGAATGGAGCTGCTTGCCGGGCTGATGAATCATTGGCGCATACCTTTGACATTTGTCGCATTTTTGAATGAATTCCTTTGAATATTTCTCTATGTCAATCCAATAACATCCTGCTCTAATTACTTTACGGACCAACGACTCGGCACCAGAGTGATTTTCACAAGTGCCCTCAAGAATTTCCCGTAGGACGTATTCGGTGTTTCTGTCCCCAAACATATTGCAAACGGTCCATCAAACATCCTTCTAAATAGTGTTCCGTCTTCGGACAAAGTGAGTCTTGCTGCCTTTGTACATAGAGCTTTCGACTCCTTTGGATCTGATGGAAGTTTCCCATTCATCAAGCACTCTATGTACTTGTTTCTCCAATCTCAGGTCAAACTTGTGGAGTTAATCTCGGCGTGACCTTCTTCGATAACCGATCTCATGAGTCCCTGAGTTGTACTTACAGTCTCCGATTTGAGCTCGTCATCTTCGACCGATGAACCAAATTTTGCAAGAGTGTTGGCCTCGCTGTTCTGTTCTCATGGCACATGTTGTAAGGTCCATTCCTTGAATCGATGTAGAGCTACCTGTAATTTATCCAAGTACCTTTACATTCGGACTTTGAAAGTCCTGTTGAATTGGTTTACCACGAGGAGGGAATCATACTTGGCCTCGATGACCTCTACTCCCAATCTTTTAGCTAACTCGAGACCTGCAATCATAGCCTCATACAAGGCCTCATTGTTAGTTAATTTCAAAGTCTTGATGGATTGTCTAACTACGTTACCCGTGGGTGGTTTTAGTATGATACCCAGCCCGGACCCCTTCGCGTTCGAAGCACCGCCCGTAAAGAGGGTCCATAATCCTGAGGATGTACCTGATTTTATTAACATTTATCTTTCAACCTCGGGTACAAGGGCCAGCGTGAAGTTGGCAGAAAGTCCGGCAAGATTTGAGACTTGATGGCGGTTCGGGGTCGATATTCGATATCATACCCACTGATTTCTACGACTTATTTGGCCAACCGACCCGAAAGCTCGGGTTTGTGCAAAATATTTCGAAGTGGATAAGTTGTTACAACACATATCAGATGACACTGAAAATATGACTTTAATTTCCTAGAGGCGTTTATTAAAGAAATCACTAATTTTTCTAAGTGTGGATATCTGGTTTTGGCCTCACCTAAAGTCCGGCTAACATAATAAATAGGGAATTGCGTACCTTGTTCTTCTCAGACTAGGACTCCACTTACCGCTTTTTTCGAGACTACCAAGTACAAGTAGGGTTGCTCGTCCGCTTTCGGGGTGTGAAGAAGTGGCGGGGTCGATAAATATCGCTTTAGTTCCTCTAAGGCCTATTGGCATTCCGGAGTCCATGCAAATCTACTCTTCTTCTTAAGAAGCAAGAATAATCGGTGACTCCTATCTAGGGACCTCTAAATGAATCACCCTAGGGTGGCTGTGCGCCCCGTTAGCCTTTGTACGGACCTTACATTATCTACCTTCGTGATATCCTCAATAGATTTAATTTTATCGGGGTTGATCTCAATCCCCCGATTAGATACCATGAAGCCAATAAACTTGCCCGAGCCGACTCCGAATACACACTTTTCTAGATTGAGCTTCATATTGTACTTTCTCAGTATATAATAAGTCTCATGAAAATGTTTTAAATGGTCCTCTGCTCGCAGGGACTTAACTAACATGTCATTAATAAGCCTCATGCAAATGTTTTAAATGGAGCCTCCAACTAATCATTTTCGACCCTGATATTTGATTGGTACAGATTATGCACATCGGCCCAGGTTACAGCTGGATATTCGATCAAATTATGCTTTATTTGTTGCAAGGCTACTGAACTTCGTATGTTTAGCCCTCAACTGAAAGCCTGAACGGCCCAATCATCTACGACTGGGGGTAGATCCATACGTTCTATTTAGAAACGAGATACGAACTTTCTGAGCATCTCGTTATCTTTCTACTTTACTTTGAAGAGGTCCGACTTTCTAGTCTCGACCTTTATGGCTCTGGTGTGTGCTTTGGCAAAGGAATATGCGAGTATGGAAAAAGAATCAATGGAGTTGGGCGGAAAATTATGGTACCATATCAACGCCCCCTTGGATAAAATTTCTCCGAATTTCTTCAGCAGAACAAACTCAGTTTTCTCGATGCCTACTCCGGGTACAACTAAATACAGATGAACCCGGAGGATTAGGAAAAGACCTCATTTATCACTAAATATGGCACCTACTGTTATAAGGTAACAAATAGAATAATCAATGGAAGTTTATATTAATGACATGTTAGTTAAGCCCCTGCGAGCATAGGAACATTTAAAACATTTGCAGGAGAATTTTGATATACTAAGGAAGTACAATATCAAGCTCAACCCAGAAAAGTGTGCATTCGAGGTCGGCTCGGGCAAGTTTATTGGCTTCATAGTATCCAATCGGGGTATTGAGATCAGCCCCGATAAGATCAAAGCTATCAAGGATATCACGATGGTAGATAATGTAAAGGTTGTACAAAGGCTAACAGGGCGCATAGTCGCCCTAGGGCGATTCATTTCGAGGTCCTCAGATAGGAGTCACCGATTCTTCTCGCTGCTTAAGAAGAAGAGTAGATTTTCACGGACTCCGGAATGCCAATAGGCCTTGGAGGAACTAAAGCGATATTTATCAAGCCCCCTACTGCTTCACACCCCGAAAGTGGACGAGCAACTCTACTTGTACTTGTTAGTCTCGAAAATAGCGGTAAGTGGAATCCTAGTCCGAGAAGAACAAGGTACGCACTTACCTGTTTATTATGTTAGTCGGACTTTAAGTGATGCCGACACCAGATATCCACACTTAGAAAAATTAGTGATTGCTTTAATAAGCGCCGCTAGGAAATTAAAGCCATATTTTCAGTGTCATCGGATATGTGTTGTAACAACTTATCCACTTCTAAATATTTTGCACAAACCCGAGTTTTCGGGTTGGTTGGCCAAATGGGCCGTAGAAATCAGTGGGTACGATATCGAATATCGACCCCGAACTACCATCAAGTCTTAAATCTTGGCGGAGTTTGTGACCGACTTCACGTCGTCCCTCGTACCTGAGGTTGAAAGAGAAATGTTAATAAAATCAGGTACATCCTCGGGAGTCTGGACCCTCTTTACGGACAGTTCTTCGAACGGGAAGGGGTCCGGGATAGGTATCATACTAAAACCACCGACGGGTAATGTAGTTAGACAATCCATCAAGACTTAGAAATTAACTAACAATGAGGCCGAGTATGAGGCCATGATTGCAGGTCTCGAGTTAGCTAAAATATTGAGAGTAGAGGTCATCGAGGCCAAGTGTGATTCCCTTCTCGTGGTAAACCAAGTCAACAAGTCTTTCAAAGTTTGAGAAGACCGAATGCAAAAGTGCTTGGATAAATTACAGGTAGCTCTACATTGATTCAAGGAATGGACCTTACAACATGTACCTCAAGAACAGAACAGCGAGGCCGACACTCTTGCAAACTTGGTTTAATCGGTCAAAGATAACGAGCTCAACTCGGGGACTGTCGTACAACTCATGAGATCGGTGATCGAAGAAGGTCACACCGAGATTATCTCAACATGTTTGACCTGGGATTGGAGAAACAAGTACATAGAGTGCTTGAAGAATGGGAAACTTCCATCAGATCCAAAGGAGTCGAAAGCTCTACGTACAAAGGCAGCAAGACTCACTTTGTCCGAAGACGGAACGCTGTTTAGAAGGATGTTTGATGGACCGTTTGCAATATGTTTGGGGACAGAGACACCGAATACGTCCTACGGGAAATTCTTGAGCGCACTTGTGGAAATCACTCTGGTGCCGAGTCGTTGTTCTGCAAAGTAATCAGAGCAGGATATTATTGGATCGACATGGAGAAAGATTCAAAGGAATTCATTCAAAAATGCAACAAAGGCCAAAGATATGTGCCAATGATTCATTATCCCGGCAAGTAGCTCCATTCGATATTTACCCCATGGCCGTTCATGAAATGGGGGATGGACATCATCGGACCTCTCCCATCGGCCCCAAGTAAAGCTCAGTTATTTTATTTATGACTGATTATTTTTCTAAGTGGGTTGAAGAACATTGCTTTCGAGAAAGTCAAAGAAAAGGAAGTCATAGACTTCATTTGGGACCATATTATATATCGATTCGGGATACCTGTCGAGATTGTATGTGATAATGGAAGAAATTTATCGTCAACAACGTGGCTAAATTTCTCGAGGATCACAAGATCAAAAGAATTTTATCGATACCTTATCATCCTGGCGGGAACAGACAAGATGAATCGACCAACAAAACCATTATTCAGAATCTTAAGAAGAGATTGACCAACGCAAAAGGAAAGTGGAGAGAGATACTTCCCGAGGTTCTTTGGGCATACCCCACAACGTCGAAGTCTAGTACAGGAGCAACGCCATTCTCGTTAGTCTATGGTGCCAAAGCTCTTATCCCGGCCGAGGTCGGAGAACCTAGCATCAGGTTCCGATATGCAATAGAAGAATAAAATAACGAGGCCATGATTACAAGCTTAGAGTTATCGGATGAAAGACGCGAAGCCGCCCTCGTCTGATTAGACGCAAAAAAAAAGCGGATCGAAAAGTACTACAATCGAAGAGCCAATCTTCGGCATTTTAACATTGGGGACTTGGTTCTAAGAAAAGTCACCCTCACACCCGAAATCCGAATTAAGGAAAACTAGGTCCGAACTGGGAAGGACCATAACGGGTTCTTGAAATCACCGAAAAGGGATCCTACAAGCTCGGCACGATGAACGGCAAATAACTACCGAATAATCGAAACGGGACACTACTAACACGATACTACTTCTAAGGTACGACCCCTTCCATTTTCATTTATATTTTTAACTAACTCTTGCAGATGTTCGACTAGAAATGACAAGGAGTTCTTCGACACGAAGTCTTTAGGTCTGAAAGCATGCGTTGCGCTCTTTTTCCCTTATACCAGGTTTGTCCCAAATGGGTTTTTCGATGAGGTTTTTAACCAGGAAACGACTGATCATGCTAACTTAGAACAATTCAACGGTATCTGAGGCTTATTTGCAATCAACCTCGAATACTGAGGGGAATTGCCCTCGAACATTTTTGTTGCGAAGAAATTACTTCACATCAGCAAGGTCTCGATAGTTAAAATTTGTAAGGGCCAAACAGTCAAATGAACCGTGCCCACGTAGGTTGCTCAAGCCTTGACACAAAACATGTACGCATGTATAATCATTTATAAAGAGAAGTATTTTTCCTTGCTGATATCTCTTGCCTTGGGAAAGTTTTCTACTTTGCAATTTCATGCTCTCGATCTGTTACGAAAACGTGGTTAAGGGTCGATCATAAACAGAGTTCGAACAATTACCCCCACACTCGGGGACTGCCATCCAAAAAATAAACGAGATCCAATTATTAAAACTCCGAGGTTATAAGACCTTCTGGGAAACCCTCAATTTTTCAAGGCCACGGCCATCCCACTCGCAGACTGATACTTCGGGAAAGCTCGAAGTAAAATGGGGAAATAAGACCAATGGACAAATCCCAAACTAAGAGGCTACGGTCAAATTAACATGGTTCGGAGACGTTCGAATTACGTAACAAAACAGGCCTTCGAATTCTTTCATAAACCGGTTAAAAAGGCTAGCCCCAGCAAAATCATAAAAGGTTTCGATAATATCAGGCCTTGAAAACTCTAAAGAGTACTAAGTTGTTCGAACGCTCGATCAATTTCTTATTTTATGCTAAGGCATTATAAGTTGTGTAAATACAAACGATAAAAAACTTTTTCAAGACGAGAAGGGGAGAAAGCCATAAAATAATCTTTTTTATTAAGGTCAGCTCGACCTAAAAAATACAAAGCCTAAGGGCTATTTTTACTTTGTGTTCGAGAGACCATCCTCTCTCAAAAACCTAAGGGTTACCTTACTTCGAGTTCGAGCAAGCACTTGCTCGATCATAAGGCCTAAGGGTTAAAATGGTTCGATTTCAATTAAACCGTTTAAACCCCGAATCATAGAATACAACTTCATAATTATATAAGACAGAAGGGAAGAAAGTCTTATATATATGCCAAAATCATTTACAAGGGCAACATAGCTCGATCAAAATTCTTTACAAACGGCCTGAAAGTGGCCTCAAAGAAAAAGTAAATACAAAAGAAAAGAGCAAAAAAAAAAAATACTAAGGCCTATGGAGCTAGGTCTTCGTCAGAAATGGCATCCTCGTCCTTGTCTTCGAGATCTTCTTCTTGATCATCAGAGTCATCCTCGGGGAAGGCCAACCTCATAGCCTGGTGTTCTTCTGCTCGGGCGTTATAAACCTCATATATTGAAATCTTGGGCTCGAGCATCTTCTAGGGCCTCCCTCCGAGATTTCCACTTCACGTGATCGATCATGATCCTAGCTTTGTTCTGGATTGCCTCGACATCAGCTTTGAACTGGGCCACCTTTTCATCGGCCTGGATGTCGGCCTTGACCACTTCAGATTTAGCCTTCTCGAGTTCACTGGCGGCTGAACCCAGTTGGGACTAGAGCTCTTTGATTTTGTCAGTTTGCACCGAATTCTTCTCTTTCTCAGCTTGAAGATGAGTCTCATCCGATTCCAACTGAGCCTAAAAGGCATCTTTCATAGCATCCAAGACGTCCATGCTCCATTTAAATACATCGGCCTCGGCCCGAACGTCATCCATTTGCTTGCTGAGCTGGCCGATTTGCTCGAGCCTCTGTTAGATTTGCAGAATGGGATCATTAGTTATTATCTCTAACTCAGCATCACTATCATGGAGCATTCGGAATACATGTTTGTCCATGTCGGCATGCTCCTCCCGAGCTGTGACAGATCGGCCTGGAGTCTTTCGCTAAGGAGCCGGTAAGTATTGCTCTTCTCAACGAGGCTCCGTACTTCGGCCTTGTGCTCTTCTCGGGCCCTAACAAATGCTTCATGGTGAAATACCGAAGCCTACAAAACAAAGAGAAAAAAGTGTTAGAAATAATTTACAAGCACGAAGATAGTATGAAATAAAGTTCGAATATTACCCAGTTTAGTGTGTGTTAGACCTCGTTGAACAGACATGCAACCCCCACAACATTCATCATCACCTTATCCTCTTTAATCACCAGAACCTACAAATAACTGGCAACCTCAATCGGGTCGGGGGGATTGAGACGTGTTGGTTATNGAAAACTCGAATGTCTTCTGGGACGGTCAACACCAAATGCCGTTTGCGGCTAGGATTGACGCTAGGAGCCGGAAACTGGTCTACCAGCCTCAAGTTTGATGGGAACCCGGTCGTCCCCGGTGATGGTACCTTCCTTGACACCGACAGGTCACCAAAACCCGGGATCTCCTCAAAAGTAGTTGCCTCTATCCCGTCAAAGAAGTTGTGGAGATCCACCCACTGCCCGTCCAACATATTTGCTTCTTGAATCATGGCGTCGGAAATCTTTGGAGAATCCGAGATATTGATCACACTGGGCTCGACCCTAGGAACCTCTTCCAATGCTTGGGGAGTTTTGGTTTGAAGTTCTACTTCTCCCGTCTTCGATAGGGATGGGAGGCTTCCGGCTTAGGAACCTCGGCCGAAGCTCCTTCATTTATCTCCTCCAATTTGGAGGACTTCCATGCTGAAATGGCAACCCTCGGGCAAGTCATCAGCCCCATTCCTTCTTCTTCTTCTTCTAGTTCTTCCTGTTCTGACTCATCCATTAGTTGACGAACTGACTCCAAAGATAGGGAAATAATATTTCCCTTACGCGGCCTCCTCGTCGGCCTCTTCTTTTCCGAACCCAACAGACTCGGGGCCCTTTTTCTTGTTTTCTCCTTAACCAGCTTCGGAGTTGATGGTTGAGGGAGGATTTCTTCATCGCCGGTAGGAGGTCTCATCGGGACATCTTTTGCGAGACCTGCAAAGGAAGGGAATCAAGCTAGATAAGAAAGGAAATTTTTTGAAGTGAAGAACAAATAGAAAGCGGAATCTTACCGTGGTTATGAGCCTCCCATCGACCCTTGGAAATCTCCATACAAGCCTGTTCACAATAGGGCTTCCAGATACTAGATTCTCGACCCATATTTTCAACTTCAGAACCGGGTCCGACATCTGAGCCACAACTGCAATAACAAAGTAAAATTAAGCAACGATCGAAGAAAATAGGAATGGAAAAACTAACACTCGAGGCAAATATAGTTACGGTTAAAATTCCACTTCTCCGGGAATCATATCTTCGGCAGAAATCAAGTCCAATGTCCTTATTTGGACAAACCTGCCCATCCAACCTCGATCACGGGTCTCGTCAAGGCTTGAGAACAGGGCTTTGCTGGTCCGACGTGAGAGCTTGATTAACTCTCGATAGACTCGGGAACTGTATAGGCGCATTAGATGATCGAGGGTAAAGGACCAACCCTCGATTTTTCTAGAGAAGAAGCGGGGGAGGACAACGATCCTCCAGAATGATGGGTAAATCTGGCCCAAGGTAACATCGTACCTTTTGCAGAAGTCCACTATTACGAGATCTAAGGGACTGAATGTAAAGTGTTAAGTGTAAACACTTAAGTACCCCTCTACATATGTGGTGATCAATTCCTCAGGGGAGGGAACGACCACATCCTTGTTTACCCAGTTGAACTGCTCTTTGACCTTATCAAGGAGGTCTTCGGTGATGGTGCAGATGTACCTTGGCATCGGTTAACATTGGCCCAGTACCGAAGGGATTTTCTCTATTTTGAAGTCAGCAACCGTCGAGCACTCCGTCAGAACATATTCCTCAAGGGGACTCCGTGGCAGCTACGTCGCCGGTGGAGCGCGATGAAGACGGAACTTCTTTTTGGGGCACAGTTTTGGATGTCTTTGCCATTTGTGAAAGGTAGATAGTGAAGAAATCGATTAAAATTCAGAAAAATTGGGTATGATAAATGAAACGCAAGAGTTATTTGAGAGAAAAAACAGAGAAGGTAATGGTTGTAAAGGTTTGAATTAAGAAAGAATCGAAGTTTTATAGCTTGAAGGCGATGGTTTGGAGCCTCCTATTGGCTGACCAACACTTGACAGGCATTTAATGTCTTCGCTACTGAACCGATGGTATGTTTTATTACTTACATCATGATCGAGTCAGCCAATGATTTCATCGATCGAAAAAATGAAGCTCGAAAATTCATGCCGTTTCTCATCATCTTATTTTTGAGAAACAAGGGGACTATCTGTATACGGTAAAAACTGGGTTCTCCCGATTTTGTATGATTAATCAAGATCAAGATGGTAGGTAAAGTATTGGTCTCGTGTTACGATAGATCGTGACATGAAGATATATTTCCAAGCTCTTAATTCGAGGACCAGTAGAGATCGAGACCTGCCGAGGACGAGACCGAACGTGATATGCATTGAGAAGACCGATGAAAGCTTGAAGAGTTGAATAACAGAAAGCTGAGATATCCGTGATCGGGCAAAGATCGTGGTGAAAATCTCGGCACATATTAAATCAAGATCGGTTATTGAGCCAATCATGGGATTTCCTTCTATACTTAGAATTGTACCATAAGTAGAATTCTCCTACTATATAAAGGAGGGCTCTAATCATTTTGTAAGGATCACATTTACGCATAACAAAGCAATATAATATATTTTCTCTCTTAATCTCTCTTATTATGCTATACAGTTCATCCTTTTCAATTAGACATTCATTTGGTTCGAGGGGGATCCAGCTCGAGGGCCAAACTGCACTTCATATTGGTGTGCTTAATTTTACAGTCAATTTCTAACATTAGTTCTCATATTTCTCAATTTGTGCCAAGTGAAATCACATATCCTTAAAACCACTTAGAAATTTAATTGTTATCTAATTCTAAGAGTAGACAACCCTGTTCAAGTCTTTATAATCTACGCACATTCTAAGTTTATTTTCTTTCTTAGGGACTCCCACTACGTTTGCTAACCATTCGGGATATTTTACTTCCCGAATGGACCCTATTTTGAGAAGTTTGGTTACCTCGTCCTTGATGAATGCATGTTTAATCTCGGCCCGGGGCCTTCTTTTTTGCTTTACCAGACATAACTTCAGGTCCAGGCTTTATCGATGGGTAGTGATTTTCCGGTAGGATCCCTGTCATATGGAGATGGGACCAAGCAAAGCAATCTATGTTATCTAAAAGGAATTAAATAAGTTTTTTCCTGAGCTCAGGATTTAACCCCATGCCCAAGTATAGCTCGGTCGCTTAAGAACTCTCGAATATGTTCCTCGTTAAACAAACGGGCTACCTCATCCCTCAATTGTCTACAATCTTATGTTCTATGGCCATGAGTGCCATGATACTTGCACATTTGATTAGGATTTCACTGGGTCAGATCAGTCTGTAAAGGTCGAGGCCACGTGGTGTCTTTGATACATCTGATGGCTGATACAATAGCTGACGCATAGACATTGAAGTTTTACTCCGATAGTCGAGGTGCTTCTTTGGGTTCGATGTTCCTGTCGAAACCACTCTTACTCATGAGCCCTCGAGAGATCAGTCCTCGATCATTTCTTTTATCACTACGAACGGGTTTGCATCTAGGACCATTATTTCTCCGATCTCCACCATATGGTTGATATTGATCTCTGTTCGACCATGGTTCTCGGTCGATATACCTTTGAGCGCTGCCGACGGGACTATTTGGATAAATGGACCCCGAAGGAACCTCCAACTTATCATTTTTGACCCTGATTTTTGATTGGTACCGATTATGCACATTGGCCCAGGTTACAACTAGATATTCGATCAAATTCTGCTTTAACTGTTGCAAGGCTACCGAACTTTGTATGTTTTGCCCTTGAGTAAAAGCCTGAATGGCCCAATCATCTACGACTGAGGGTAGATCCATACGTTCCATTTGGAAACAAGATACTAACTTTCTGAGCATCTCGTTATCTTTCTGCTTTCCTTTGAAGAGGTCTGACTTTCTATTCTCGACCTTTATGGCTCTGGCGTGTGCTTTGACGAAGGAATCTGCCAGCATGGCAAAGGAATCAATGGAGTTGGGCAGCAAATTATGGTACCATATTATCGCCCCCTTTGATAAAGTTTCTCCGAATTTCTTAAATAGAACAGACTCAATCTTATCATCCTCTAAATTATTACCCTGTATTGCGCATGTGTATGAAGTGACATGCTTATTGGGGTCGGTAGTTCCATTATACTTGAGAATTTCTGGCATGCATAATTTCTTTGGGATGAACTTAAGAGCCGCGCTCAGGGGGAAAGGCTTTTGTACGAACTTCTTTGAATCCAAACCCTTCAGAATCGGTGGTGCCCCCAAAATTTGATCAACTCGAGAGTTATACGTTTCCATTTTTTTGTCATTTGCTTCAATCTTCTTCTCCCCTGACTCGATTCAGTTTGTTAGCTCCTCGAGCATTTTCATAATAGCAGGTTCAGTCCCCGATTAGTTTATGTTTGACCTGTCCAGTATTGGTTCGGCCCTGTGAATAAGTTCTAGTGAGGGCTCGGGTTCGACCTTACTTGGTGCGTGGTTCTGATTTTGGAGTTGCGCTATAGCAGCTTGTTGAGCTTGCAACATTTCGAATATTATTCGTAGGCTGACTCCTCCATCTTTGCTGCCCTTTGTGTTCTAACCGGCTGATCGAACGTCTATGTGGACGCTCTTTTCGGGGTTGGCGCGCAGATTTGCATTCAGGGAAACATGGGAACTGACGTCAATGGGGCCTACAACTGGTACTCCCACGAGGTTAGCCTGAGGCACTTCGTTCCCTGGGGCATCTATGTTGTCATTTTCTCCATGAAAACCAAGGCCATTATCGACGAATGCGGGCACTACTTGAGAGTTCGACATGCTGATCCTGAAATAAAAAACACTTACAAGAACAAATGTAAAGCAGTGTGTGTTATGAAAATTAGTACCAGACAATCACTATTATGCTTAGCCCCACGGTGGGCTCCAAACCGTTTACCCTAAGAATTGGATAACAATTAAATTTATAAGTGGTTTTAAGGATATGTGATTTCACTTGGCACAAATTGAGAAATATGAGAACTAATGTTAGAAATTGACTGTAAAATCAAGCAAACAAATATGAACTGCAGTTTGGCCCTCGAGCTGGATGGTCCTCGAACCAAATGAACGTCTAATTGAAAATGATGACCTGAATAGCAGAAGAGAGCTTAAGAGAGAAAATATATTGTATTGCTTTGTTATGCGTAAATGTGATCCTTACAAAATGATTAGAGGCCCCCTTTATATAGTAGGAGAATTCTACATATGGTACAATTCTAAATACAGAAGAAAATCCCATGATTGACTCAATAATCGGTCTTGATTTGATACGTGCCGAGATTTCCGCCACGATCCTTGCCGGATCACGAATATCTCAGATTTCCATTATACAACTCAGTAGGATTTCTTCGGTCTTCTCGATGCGTATCCCGTTCGCTTTCGTCCTCGACCGTCTCGGTCTCAATTGGTCCTCGAATTACGAGCTTGGAAATATATCTTCATGTCGTGATCTGTCGTAACATGAGACCGATCCTCGGCCTACCACCCTGGTCTCGATTAATCATACAGAATCGGGCGAGTCCGATTTTGACCGTATACAGATCTCATTGCATAGCAGCCGATCGTGGCCGAGGTTAAGTGTCAGAAGGGGTAGTAACTACTATTTTAGTGACATGACCTTGTAAGAATATTCCATTGAATATTCCCTTTGTTTGTACTTTTAGGGTTAATGAGGGGTATGTCCCCTTATAAATAGAAAAAGAAATCAGGTGATAGGTATGTAATATTCTTTGATAAGAATTCTCTTGAAAAGAAGACTCTTGAGATAAATATAAAGATCACATTTCTAAAGAGATTCGTCTTTTTGGATTATTCTATACTTTTCCCATTAGATCCAAGAAAGTTTTTAATATTCTCGTAGTTATTTGTCATTCATCATTGTCAGAAAGAAGAATCATCCATCTCATTTAATATTGGGTGAATCATTCTCCTTATTTACATTTAGTGCCATTTGTTTTCATTTAATGCTTGATATTCCCACCACATTATTGACCTTGAAACATTAAATACACGTTGTATTAAATCTATTCTGACACTGTTCTACATCATCCACGTAAATTGATTATAAATATGAAGTTATTATCTTTAACTAGGTTTAATCTCTCAAATAATAAATTAATTAGTTTAACCGAAGGTTCACATTTTTTGGTCTAACAATTTTGTCATTTGGTTTTGTTCTACTACGTTAGATTAGTTTCTGTAGAATTATGTGATAAATTGTTTCGATGAAATATTTTTCACAAATCAAAAGTTGTTTTTGCCATTTAAACAGAAGTACATGGAACAGAAAAATGAAAATTATGTCTACTTACTCTTAATGTTGCATTTGTAATGAAAAAACATAAATAAAACTCCAATGCTTCTAGACATTGTTCCTTTTCTAAACCAAGTAGCCTAGTTATTAGGTTACACGAGTACTAGTTTTCTATGTAAAGAATTTGTATAATTGTATAAATTTTGAGAGCAAGAAATCCCAAGTGGGACAAGGCCTCAACAAGTTCACTTCAGATGACTCTTCTTCAAATCAAATTTGTCAACAAAAAAAGGAGGAAGGAATACGAGGATGAAGTCAATGTTACAAGTACAAAGAATACGCTTAAATCAGTGTATCAGAATGTGTGAGTTAAACATGGACATAGCTTTGCTTCCTATTTGCATTCTGCAAGACTTGTCAAATGGGCAGGGTCGACCCCTTAACCGAATCCCTGAAAAATGGACCCCTTAAGGCTTAAAACTGTCCGATCCACCTATTATTTGACCGGACCGGACCCAAAAATAAGGAGCCTGGGCTGGTTCCAAAATTTTGAATCATGAACCAGTTAAGGAACCCAGGACCAACCTAGACCACGTTTTATTTTCCATTACACTTGTGATGTACTAGTACTGTCATAATTTGGGAGTACACCTAGTTTTTATCTTCGCATCTTTTGTTTTTTTTTACCATTTGTAATTTGGTAAGGGAAAGATGATATTCGTTTTTAATTGATCCGGTGAATCAGACTAGACAGAAAGATGGCACTGAAATGGCATCTCAATAGATTATTTCTAATCCATAAATTCAATGGTTTTATTTTGTTCTAGAAAAAATGTCAAAAAAAGGCAAATGCAGCTTATCTTAGCAATATCCGTCTGCTACCCACTCCTTTATTACGGTTTACCCTAAAATCGGATAACAATTGAATTTATACGCGATTTTAAGGATATGTGATATAACTTGATATAAATTGGAAGAACATATTAATATTAGAATTAAGGATTCAAAAATAAATGCAAACCACACAAAAATGGACAGCTTTAGTTTTGAAGGTTGGTCACTCTCAAGTCAAGAAATGCCTCAATCGATGTTGAAATAAAATGACAAGATAACAAGAACTAGAAATAACAATGTAAATCTTTTGGATGCTGTTGAATCAAGTCACTGCATGATTTTGAAGATTGACAAATATCAACTCAGTTGAACCAGGTCCATCAGGGCAAACATAGTCAAACAGACCCATTGGCAGGAGAAGCGTCCATGCACAGGAGATAAACATTATCTGTGAACTAAGAGGTTATCTAGAACTAAGAGGTTATCTCCTAAGTGAAAATGTTGCAAATTTATAAGAAGATGAAGTTTGATTTCAGGTAGGACAGAATCGAGATCAAGGAAGTTGAGATAAACTCAAACTCTTCCATCAAGGAAGAGTTGTATTAGAACTGAACAACAGTGTCTCAACTACTGACTCTATAAAATGTTGAAGCATTCCTGCTGAAAAAAGAACGCACAAACACAGAAGTGAAACAAGAACTAAAAGCAAAATTACCAAAGCAATTTGGCAAGCAGAATCTTTGTGCGACACAAAAGCTACTTGAACTAGCTAGAAGAACTAGTTCCATCTGTTGTCTTTTGAGTCTAGTTGTTTGTAGTAGGTGATTACATATTGTATCTTTCAGCTTTATCTAGAAGCAATTGTAATAAGTACACACTGTTCAAGTTAGAGTTAACTTGAAGTTTGTCGCAGAGGCTAGTTTTCCACAAAGGGATTAGAGTTAGTCCTTAGGTTTACAAAAGAGTTTATTTTGTAAATGTAGTTTGGCTCGTTGATATAGTGAAGAGTTTGGGAAAATCCTACTGGGAAGTAGGTCGTGGTTTTTTCATCTTTGAGCCAGGTGTTTTTCCACGTAAAAATTGATGTGTTCTTTAAATTGTACAATTACTTTTCCGTAAACTGTAGAAGTTGGAACACCAAGAAGAACTAGGTTCTTCTATAACGACAGCACTCGAAAATTGGACACCATACAAATCACCCCCCCTCTTGTGTGATATTGACGTATAAAACATTAATTAGTATCAGTCGGGTTATCCTTGAAAAGGCTAACACCTTCGAAAAGATCAAAATGAGTGCACCACCTGGAAACTGGGAGGGTCAATCAACTGCAAGGCCACAACTCTTTAATGGCTAGTATTACTCCTGGTGGAAGAATAGGATGAAGGATCACTTGATTGGAGAAAACTATGAACTTTGGGACATAGTCACTGATGGTCCTCTAGCCACCATTAAAAAGACTGCTGAAGGAGAAGATGTACCAAAAACTAGAGTTGACTGCACTGTTGAGGATCTGAAGAAATGGGAGAAAAATGCTAAGGCCAAAAAGTGGCTAGTTTGTGGACTAGGTCCAGACGAGTATAGTAGGATTCAAAGTTGCANATACTATACTCTCATACTAAAGAAGGAGAGACAATTAAAGAAATGTACACAAGGTTCACAACTCTGACCAATGAACTTAAGTCTCTTGGTAGAGTCATTCTTGAAGAGGATAGAGAAGATCCTGACAATGGTCTTACCAATTTCCTGGGAAAGTAAAATCACTGCTATCCAGGAATTCAAAAATATGGCAACCCTTAGATTGGACGAGCTAATTGGAAACCTCACTGCCTATGAACTTAGAAGGCATACAATGAAAATGGATGCTCCAAAGAAGGAAAGAAGTCTAGCACTGAGAATTACTGAGGGAGAAGATTTGGAGGAAGATGAGATGGCCATGATTACCAAAGAATTCAGAAACTTTCTCATAAGGAAGAAGGGCATCTCTAGAGGTGGAAACTACAACAAAGCAAAAGCTCCAGAAAGGCCAACCAACGAGGGATGCTACAAGTGTGGAAGGACTGATCACCATATCAAGAACTATCCTCAGTGGGAAGTGGAATGGAAAAAGGAGAGTTTTGAAAGAAGGATCAGAAGAAGGAACTGGTCCAACCCAAGAAAATCACAACAAAAGCTATGGTTGCTGCTTGAGGGAAAGCTCAGATGAAGAATCAGAAGACGGTGAGAATGATGAACATGCGCTCATGGAAATTGGTGAATCTGATGAGGAATCAAATGAAGAACCAGAGTTAAGTATATCCCATCTCAAAAACAAAATAAAGTTCCTATCTAAAGAAAAACTTTATGAGTTTCTACTTGATTTCATGGATGATTTCGAAGAAACAACCAAAGAAAAAGATCAACTCTCTAAAGAGTGTGCAATGCTAAAAGAAAAATGCATGAACCTGGAAATCAAAGTAAGTGAATCTGAAAAGAAAAACACTGTCTTGATGAACTAGGTTCATCCACTCGAAACTAAGATTCTAGAGATAAAATCTAAAAATTTAAAATTAAAGCTAGGAACTAGTAAAAAGATTGTTGATCATTCTTATATCATGTTAGAAGAAAATGTGGGAAAACTAAAAGATAATATGGATACTAAGGATGAACAGATAAGGTCTTTTAAATAAGAACTTGGTAAAGTCAAACATGAATTAGATCGAACTTGTAAATGGAATAAATCCTCTAATGCCTTGACATGGCTTCAAGAAAATCATAGTAACAACCGGAGAGGAATTGGCTTTGGGAGTCAATTGCCCAAGTGGGATCCCAAAAGCAAGTATCTCACTCTCCCTGAGAATAAAATTTGCACCCACTGTGGTAAGACTGGTCACTAAAAAATTGAGTGTACTGCAAAAAAGCAGGCCAATCGAAGAAATGAGAGCTTTGTTAAAAGAAAAAAATTGGTTACCAAATTGGGCCAGATAAAGCTTAATTCATCCTTTCTCTCATAGAAAAGGACCCAAACTAGTTTGGGTTATTAAGACTAACCCCTGATTCTTTTTGTAGGTTCAAGTGAGAGGAAGCAGCCAAATTTGGTACTTGGATAGTCTCTGCTCAAAACATATGTCAGGGAACAAGGAACAGTTCCTTTCACTTGAAAACCTCAAAGGAGGAAATGTCTGCTTTGGAAATGGAAAGAAATGTGAAATTATCGGGGTTGGTAAGGTAGGTAAGGATGAAACATGTTCCATTGAACATGTGTAATTGATAGATGACTTGAAATATAGTATGATCAGTGTGTCACAATTGTGTGACAGAGGTAACCTAGTTGCTTTCACTTCCACAAAATATTTTGTGATTAACCTGCTTACTGACAAGATTGTTTTGTAGTGAAAAAGAATGAATAACATCTATGTCATAGACTTGTCCACACTATCAGAAAATGAACTCACTTGCTTAAGTGTGTTGGACAGTGATCCCCTCCTTTTGCATAAAAGACTTGGTCACGCAAGTCTAAATCAGCTAAAAAAATTAGTTTCTAAGGACTTAGTGGTAGGGCTTCCTAACATTAAGTTCAAGGAAGAAAAAGTTTGTGAGGCATGTGCAAGGGGGAAGCAGGTAAGATCCTCTTTCAAAAGCAAGAAAATGGTCAGTACCTCCAGGACGTTGGAACTTGGAACTGGTTCATATGGACTTATGTTGTCCTATGAGAACTCTGAGCAGAGGTGGTAAGAATACATAATGGTGCTAGTTCATGATTACTCAAGGTTCACTTGGGCCTTATTTATGACATCTAAAGATGAAGCATTTGATATGTTCACTTCATTTGTTAGAAAAACTCAAAACAGTTAGGAAATCAACTAGCATCAATAAGATCTGATCATGGTACTGAATTTGAGAATGCAAAGTTTGCTAAATTCTGTGATGAACATGGTATAAATCACAACTTTTCTGCCCCTAGAACCTCACAGCAAAATGAGGTTTTTGAAAGAAAGAACAGAAGTCTTGAAGATATGGCTAGAACCATGCTCCTTTATAGCAAACTACCCCATAGCTTCTGCGCAGAAGCAATAAACACTGCATGCTACATAATAAATAGATGCATGACCAAATCACTAGTAGAGAAAACTCCTTATGAATTACTTAAAGGGAGAAAGCCCAACATATCCCACCTTAGGGCTTTTGGATGCAAGTGCTTTGTGCACAACAATGGCAAGGAATCCATATGTAACTTTGATCCCAAAAGTGATGAGGGAGTATTCTTGGGATATTCATCACATAGAAAAGCTTATAAAGTATGTAACAAAAGAACTATGTGCGTAGAGGAGAGTGTGCGTGTTATTTTTTATGAAACTAACACCCTTTCTGAGAGACAGGAACTAGAAGATGATGAGCTTGGACTAGTCAGAAGCAGTGAACAAATTGAAGCAATCATGGAAGATGGAACAGATGATGGACCAGGTCAAACTACCCCAAGCAACATGACAGGGGAAACTTAACAGCAAATCACTCTGGACCTTGGCCCTGATCCTGCTCCACAACAATTGGTGCTCAAACCACACAGATATCAAAACTTTCATCCTCTTGAGAACATCATAACAGATTTGACATCCATAATCAAAACAAGATCATCTTTGAAAAATCTGTGCGCGTTTGGTGCCTTTATATCCTTAATCGAACCAAAGAACATCGTTGAAGCTTTACAGGATGCTGACTGGGTAAATGCCATGCAAGAAGAGCTGAATCAATTTAAAAGAAGTCAAGTATGGCACTTAGTACCCAGACCACTAGACATATCAGTGATTGGCACAAAGTGGGTCTTCAGGAACAAACTCGATGGGGATGGAACCGTTACAAGAAACAAGGACAGACTGGTTGTCCAAGGATATAGTCAAGAAGAGGGAATTGACTATGATGAGACCTTTGCTCCTGTGGCAAGACTGGAGGCAATCAGACTTCTTATAGCATTTGCTGCATACATGGAATTCACTCTCCATTAGATGGATGTAAAGAGTGCTTTCCTCAATGGCTATCTAAAGCAAGAAGTATTGGTCAAACAACCTCCAAGTTTTGAAAGCAAGGAGACACCTGACCATGTATACAAACTTGACAAGGCTTTGTATGGACTCAAACAAGCACCAAGAGCATGGTATGAGCGGCTATCGAAATTCCTGCTAGAACATGGATACAAACGAGGTAAAACTGACAGTACCTTGTTCTTAAAGGAAAAAGGTAAGGATCTCCTGGTTGTGCAAATATATGTGGATGATATCTTATTTGGGGCAACCTCTGACAAATTGAGTAAGGAATTTGCTAAACTTATGGGGAGTGAATTTGAGATGAGTATGATGGGTGAGCTAAACTTCTTTTTAGGATTGAAAATCAAGCAAAACTCAAATGGAACAATGATACATCAACATAAATATGTGAAAGAATTACTCAAAAGATTTAAAATGGAAGACTCAAAAGAAATTGACACCCTCATAGCCACAGCTACAAAATTAGATGTGGATGAACCTAGTTCATCTGTTGATCAAAAGCTATACAGAGGGATGATTGGGTCTTTATTATATCTCACTGCCAGCAGACCTGATATTGTGTTCAGTGTAGGACTGTGTGCTAGGTTTCAGGCAAATCCAAAGGAGTCTTATCTAACTGCAGTGAAGAGAATTCTGAGATATCTGAAGGGCACTACTGATTTTTGTCTTTGGTATCCTAAAGTAGTAATTTCGACCTTGTAGGATATGCTGATGCAGATTATGCAGGTTCCTGGTGGACAAGAAAAGTACCTCAGGCATGGCTCGCTTTTTGGGCTCTTTCCTTGTGTCTTGGGCCAGCAAGAAACAAAATTCAGTAGCCTTGTCTACTGCTGAGGCTGAATATGTGGCTGCAGCCTCATGCCGTGCTCAGTTGCTATGGATCAAGCAAAAACTCATGGATTTTGATATAGAGGTTGAATGCATTCCTATTTTCTGTGACAACACTAGTGCAATTAGCATGACGAAGAACCCTTTTCATCATAAGAGAACCAAGTACATAGATGTCAGACATCATTTCCTAAGAGATAACTATGAAAAAGGAATGATCTCAATTGAATTCTGTGCTACTGACAAACAAATTGTTGATATCTTCACTAAGGCATTAAGTATGGAGCATTTTGAGAGAAACATGCTAGAATTAGGGATGATTAAGATCACTTAATTGAAAAACAAAAAATAAATATTTTTTTTAGCTAGAAACACTAAAATAGGTAGATAACCAGACTAATCATTGCTCAGTATCATGACTTTACTGCCATACTCTTTTGCCATGTATTAATATGATTCCCTGGCTACTAATGATGTTTTTCTATCTTTGTAAATTGAGGCAAATTAAAGACTATAACACGATGAACCTGGTTCATTGCTGCTGGTTCATCTGACTGACAAGGTACGTGCTCATCACCATACACTTATTGAAATAATTATAGTCACACATGAGCATGACTCTATCTATTTGGTTCATTTCATATTCTCAATACTTATCCCAAAATGAACCAGTTTCAAAGAGTCCTATCGAACCTTAGTTAGCCTAGATTTAGGGAGTTATAACCGTCTAATCAATGACAATCCTACAGTGATTAGACTCTCATTTGACCAAGAATTATGCCCGTTGCATAATTATTAACCACATATTTAAAAGGCCATCATTACCTCCCCTCTTCAAAAGCATAACCAGCGAACCAAGTTCATCATTCCTCTCATACTAAAGCGATCAACATTCTTCTCTTCCCAAATCTTCATAACAATGTCTTATACACCACCCCCTGCTTCATCTTCATCAACCACCCCTGATTACAAGGTCGGTCTTGACGACACTGGTTCAAATTCTCCATCGATGCACATCTCACATTCTCCAACCAGGTCTTCAACTTCCCAAAATACTCCAGTTCCTGAATCTATCCCTGAACACACTCCTTCACCTAAATCAGTCCCAGCCGTTACACCTAGCCCCACTCCAGCCCCCAGAAAACGTAGAGTAAATATGTTGGCCAGGAAAACAGTTTCCTCTGGTTCTCATGCTAGAAAATTGAATGAGATACTTCAAGCCAGCAAGGTCCAAGACTCTAAATCTTCTAGCGAGTCTTTCATATCTGCAAATGAGGGTGAAGCACCGGGTTCATCTGACACTGACAAGGGAAATCTTGAAGTTGGGTCTGCAACTGAAATGGCTGAAAACAGATTTATCTTGATTGGGCTGATAATGGATGTAGAGGTACCGGATAGGCGAAGAAAAATTTGGAAAAACATAAACATTAAAAGAGAGGGAGAAGGCAGTTCAGAAAGGGGATCTGGGAAGGAAGGTGCCACTCTGGCTATTGGTGGCCCCGCTCCTGTGATCGTTGAGGAAGGAATCAAAGTTTCAGGGGGAAGCAATTCTGGGGAAGCAACAGCAGGTCTGGAAAGTTTACAACAAGCAGTAGATGAACCTGGTTCATCTATTGAGGAAACATTGGCTGAGTTGATGAAAAATTTGGGTGAGTCCTACAACCCCAAAAAGAAGAGCACTCCAAAATCCAAGAAAGCTAATACAACGGTTCCAACCAAGAAGAGGAAAGCTTCATCATATGCTGATGCTCCTGCCCCAAAAAGTCGTATTACTAGAAGCAGAGTTAGGCAAGGAGAAGAAGAATTGGAAAAAGCTCTGAGAAAGAGTAAGAAAAAGAAGTCTGCCAAAGGAAAGGCAAAATTTGGTGAGCCTGTTGAGGCAGTTCATGTTGATGATGATGAGATGGACCTGGTCCATCAGAAGGAGCAACCAGCACCAGTTGAGGTTGAGACACCAAAACCCAAGAAAGCTAAGGCTTCTCCCAAGAAGTCAACATCTATGTCTGCCACACCCTCAATAGTTGCAAAGAGGACCAGGTCTGCGTCAAAGAAAGTAAAGATTGTTGATGATGAGGAATAGAGTGGAGAAGAAGAGGAAGTGTCTGGTGAGGAGACTGACAAACTCACAATGTTTGGTAAGCGTACTATCTTGAAGGAGAAGCTTTTTAGAGACCTTGAGGAGTCAGGGATGATTTTCCTATTGGATACCTTGGATGTGCAAGGGTGGAAGGACATGGTTCTTCACCTTGAGGGAAGACTGGCTAGGAATGAGTTGGTTGAATTTATGGCCAACGCAGTTGTCAAAGATGGCAGAGTATCCTCCAAGGTTCAAGGGGTTGAGATTTCATTTGATGCAACTGAGGGTTATAATGATTACACTAGACAAAGGTGGCCTAATCTGGATGATTTGCCCTTAGATCTTCAAATCACAAGGGCCTTCTGTGAGAATGAGCGAGAATTGGAGCCCAGAGCAGTGTTTAAGAGTGAGATGAGGCCTCATCACAAACTGTTCTTCGAGTTTGTGATAAAATTTTTGCTGCCAAGGCAAGAGCGAAGGCACATTGCCAGCTACATGGATCTCACGCTCATGGAGTGTTTGTACAGGGGTAAACAGATCAATTGGCCTGTCTTCATCATCCACCTCTTGGACAAGGTTGGGAATGGAACCAAGGTACATGCTATACCTTATGGGTTTATCTTGACTATTGTGCTTGCTCACTTCAAGGTTCCAGTGAAGAACGCTGAAATGGCTACTGCTAAGGACTACTTTGGGAAGAATACACTACCGAACTATGACTACACTGTTAATATTCCTGAGGATGAACCTGGTTCATCTAGGAAACTGCCTGTAAATAGCATGGTCAGGACGCTTGTGCAGGACGGTGAGATCAAGGATGCGGAGATCCTTCGTTTGAAATCTCGTCTTATTGAGGTTGATACTGAGCGGGATGCTCTCTAAGCTGAATTAGCCAAAGAAAAGGAGAAGAATGAGGGTGTTCTTCATCAAATTCTCTCTCTTCTTCAAACCAAGACCACAACCTCCTTTGCCCTTTCCCAGCCTTAGGAGTCCAGTGCCTCCAAAAAAACCCCTCTATGACCCAGTTTGGGATTGTTTTGTTTTTTGTTTTCTGTTTTGCTCATGGTTGCGACTGTTCTTAATTCTTTTTGTGTATGGTGCCTGATCTGCTGTCTAATCAATGAATTTTGCTGTTTGTTTATTGATTTTGTCTCAGTTTCTTAAATAACTTACATTTGATTGGTTTCCTTTGATGATTAATTCATGATTTGCATCTGCAGTTGCCTCAATGACCATGAGTAATTGTTAATACTTCTGTTAAGTTTATCATTTTGCAACTTTTTGATGTTGCCAAAAGGGGGAAGATATGTGCTTTCAATCAAAATTTCAATGCTTTTTGTGATATTTATAACCTAATGAATCTGGTCTCTCTATGATGAATGCTTAAATCTATAAAAAGTGTCTATGTTGGATTGAAGTATGTACAGAGTTAAGAACAAAGTTTGTCATCATCAAAAAGGGGGAATTTTTTGAATCAAGTCACTGCATAGTTTTGAAGATTGACAAATTCCAACTCAGTTGAACCAGGTCCATCCGGAAAAACATATTCAAACAGACTCATTGGCACGAGAAGCGTCCATGCACAAGAGATAAACATTATCTGTGAACTAAGAGGTTATCTCCTAAGCGAAAAGGTTGCAAATTGATAAGAAGATGGAGTTTGATTTCAGGTAGGACAGAATCGAGATCAAGGAAGTTGAGATAAACTCAAACTCTTCCACCAAGGAAGAGTTTTATTAGAACTGAACAACAATGTCTCAACTAATGACTCTATAAAATGTTGAAGCATTCCTGTTGAAAAAAGAACGCACAAACACAGAAGTGAAACAAGAACTGAAAGCAAAATTACCAAAGCAATTTGGCAAGTAGAATCCTTGTGCGACACAAAAGCTACTTGAACCAGCTAGAAAAACCAGTTCCATCTGTTGTCTTTTGAGTCTAGTTGTTTGTAGTAGGTGATTACATATTTTATCTTTCAGCTTTATCTATAAGCAAATGTAATAGGTACACACTATTCAAGTTAGAGTTAACTTGAAGATTGTCGCAAATAGCTAGAGGCTAGTTTTCCACAAAGGGATTAGAGTTAGTCATTAGGTTTACAAAAGAGTTTATTGTGTAAATGTTGTTTGGCTCGTTGATATAGTGAAGAGTTTGGGAAAATCCTACTGGGAAGTAAGTTCTTCTATAATGACAGCACTCAAAAATTTGACACCACACAAATCACCCCCCCCTCTTGTGTGGTATTGACGTATAAACCATCAGATGCATTTTTCAATGTGTATTACAAATGATCAGACCCCCCTTTATGTAGTAGGGGAACCCTACTCATGATACAATTCTATAAAAGGTAAAAAAATCTCATAATTTTTGAACTAGTCGGCCTCTCCTTGATACGTGCCAAGATTTTAACCGTGATATACACTGATCGCGGATATCTCTGCCTTCCGTTATTTGTCCCGACAAAGTTTCCTCGATCTTGTTCGGTCCCGGAATCACGAGCTCGGTGATTTAACTTCACACCTTGGTTCGATATAACCCGGAGTCAAGCTTCAACATGTCTTATTCAGTCTCGACTTGCCATACAATAGACAAGCTCGGCTTCGACCGTATACAATTACCTTGTATAATTGACGTACGGATTTTAGCTCAATGGGTCGAGCCTGCATATTGGGAAGCTAGAGGAATTATTGCTTAAGTAAATCGTTGTTAGTTTATAAAAATTTAAAAAAGAACCAAAATTTCACCTCCGGGTAGTTTCTCACTTTTCTGAAAAAACTGAGGAACTTTTCTACTCTTAAGTTTACCCTAAAAATCGAGTAACAATTAAACTTTTATTATGGTTTTAAGGATATGTGATTTAATCCAATACCCATTGATAAATAGAGAGTTACATAGATAAATGAGACAGTAAGATAAATCAAACCAGTATGCGAGTAGAGTCTCGATCTCGATTTGAGATCGTCTCGAGGTAGGGTAGTAATAACAGTAAAGAGTGAAACAAAAATGATGAACAATAAACTAAGTAAAGAGAGTAACAAATGTATAGATTCTTATCAGTGAATAATGATGATGCTTACTCGGCACGGGCGCGGACTCCGCGATCTCTGGGTCGCCGAGGTTCCTTTTCTTCCGCCTCTTAA